>PVHP010000271.1:0-171797 GCA_004024765.1 Zapus hudsonius
CAAGTGAGCTGTGGCCCATATAACCCTACCACCTGACAGCAGGCAAAAAGCTGAGATCATGGCAAGAGTTGAGCCACCACAGTCATATTGTGGAGGATCCATATGGAACCCTGCAGAGAAGGATGGGATGAACAAGGGACCCATACCCACAGCCATTCAACCAACTCAGGATAAGCCAAATGTGTTTGTGTTTTTCAGGATACAACGAGAGAGCTGTGGCCCATCTAACCTTACCAACCAACTGTAGGCCGATGGATGAGATCCTGGCAAGAGAGGAGCCACCACAGTCATATCGTGGAGGATCCATAGGGAACCCAGCAGACAATGACAGATGAACAAGGGACCTATAACCACAGCCATTCAATTAACACAGGATAGGCCAATGAGACAGAAACCAAGGATTTTCGACACAAGGACCCCTAAACTCGCAACATTAAGGCAGCCTTAACACTCACCCACCACGACTCAGGGAACTGAGCGGAAGAGGGGGCGGAAAGATTGTAAGAGCCGTGGTGGGGGAGATGGTCCAGAGGCATGGCACCCATCAGTAACAACACACTTGGGCCAGGAAGACCAGGCTGAGTACTAGGATATCCAGGATCCCTTGCCACAAGGACTAATACAGACAGCCCACAGAGGAGGATATCCAACTGATCAGGGAGGGGGAGGCGGGGAATTGGGGAATTTGGGATAACAACTCATGGTTTGCCCACTAAATAATGTAACTCATTATGGACAATAAATTTATATTTTAAAAAAATGTTAATCATGTTAGCTGCATCTGGTTCTGTGTGTGTATTAATTGGAAAAAAAAGCCTCAGATCTCGATAGGTTGAAAAATGGTAATGTAACTTGAATGGCTGAGACAGGATGAGGACTACTAAGAAGTTGAGCCCAGCCTGGGCTATGAGATCTTATCTCAAAACAAACAAACAAGCAAACAAACGAAAATAAGCTAATGTCAGTCTCTAACATTCAAAATGTTTGGTTGAACACTAAAAATTTACAATCAATTTTAGCTTTTCAAACCTTCCCAACAGGAACATATTTCATCAAGGAGATTTGGAATTTGAGTCTAATGATTTGCAACCTTTTGGTAGGAGATTTTTTTTTTTAACTTCCAATATACATAGGCCAATATGTTGTTAATATAAGTATAATGAGAGTGAATTAAAATTAGAATTTTAAGATTATGTACCAAATATGTATTCATTTTTAATATACTCAGTAGGCAGTTTAATTTTCCAAGTTGTTTTACAAAGTATCCATAAACATCTGCAACTTCCACACTTACCTATCAGAGCAGCACAACCTAAAGGCCACCGTAAGCAGTATGTGGTACATTAGGCATAAAGCTGCTGTACCACCCTGTCTCTCAGTGTCTGGTGCAACCAGAGCTAGTGTAAGGCTTTTCCCCTGCTTATAGTCATTGGAAGATATAGTAAAAGTAATGAGCTTTCTACGAATTTGCAGGACTATTCTGAACATACCTCCATAAGCCCAGACTGATCAAACCAGAGTGCCATGAAGGAGTTCTCTATAGTTATAGCAGCCGTGGAGTCGACCATGTTCTTTATGTGGAAAGTTCCATCTTCTGCCACACCATTATATAAGACATAATCAGCCAAAGGTGAATTTGAACTTTCTGATTCTAAAATCTTATACACTTTCAGTCCCAATGGTGGAGTATGTGTTAGAAAAGAAACCTTTAAAGAAAGGGAAGGGATTTATTAAAGAAAAATGTTATCTTCAGAATTATTTACTTTTGGTTAAAATAACAAACAGCTATATTTTTAAAAAAGAGAATATAATACCACTCTATAAATGCATTGATAACCTATATTTAGATTAAACCAATTCTCAGTACACCTAGGAACTCTAATCACCTCAAGTTGAAAGGCTTATACAATATACTGCTTTCATCCTGTATATGAAACTACATGACCATCCTCAATTGTTCTACAGTATTTGTGAGTGTAGGTATGTAGAGCCCAATGGTCAACATTACGTATCTTCCTTAATCACTCATTACCTTTTTCAGATAGGGTCTCTTATTACTAATTTGACTAGACTACCTAGCCTGCAAACCACAGGGATCCTCTTGTCTCGCCTTTCCCCAGTGCAGTCACTATAGGCATGCAAGGCTGGGACCAGTGTTTTACATGGGTGCTGGGATCTGAGTTCAGGTTATCCTACTTAGTGCACAACTATCTCCCAGCCTCTATTCCACGTGTTTTTATTATTATTATTATTATTATTATTATTATTATTATTATTATTTTGTTTTGAGATAAGGTCTTGCTCTTGCCTAGTTTGACCTGGAATTCACTGTAGTTCCAGGCTGGCCTTGAACTCATAGCAATGATGCTCCTACCTCTGCCTCCCAAGTGTTGGGATTAAAGGCATGTGCCACCATGCCCGGCTACAGTATTCTTTAAAGATACCAAGAGGAAGAAATCTCTAGAAAGGTCACTGCTCAAGGAATGGAGGAGGCCAAGCATAAGGCATGGCCCTGCCTTCTGGGAGCAATTTCACTTTCTAGAAGGACTGCTTCCTGTAAAATCTGACCAAGACTTGTACTATACGTTCCCACTCTAGCTACAGGATTATGCTTAACTAAGAAGAGCCAGCTATGGTTTTTAAGAAGCACAAGTTACTACTTCTTAAGAGTTCCCAGTTTAAGCCAGTGTCTCTAGAACAATTTAAATCATGCTCCAGAATCTTAATGTTTAGCGACTATAGTTATATGGGCTCAGTTGATTATTGTTTATTGTAAGAAACTCTCTCTCTCTCTCTCTCTCTCTCTCTCTCTCTCTCAAACACACACACTCTATTGATTTTGTCTAGTTTTCTCAGAAAAAAAAGCATCTTAATATCTTAGTAAGTCTCTCTCCCAAGACATGCTTCTCTTCCACCTTTACAGTGAAAGTTGGAGACTAACCAAAATTAAGAGTTGTGGTATTTATCTCAATTTCTAGATGTGTAATTATCATTAAACTACATTTGACACAGAAATCTAGAATCTGAGTCGTAGTTACTTTTTTACTTCAGAATTCAATAAACCGCATGCATACTTAGGATACTCAATGTGCATACCCTAGCAACATGTTTACCAACTAACAAACAAGATTTGTCCTTTCCTGTCATTTCACTACAGCTAAATTCTCCGGTATTTACACTTTTGCATCATCGTGACAGCTCAAAGCTGTTGGATTATTGTGAAGATATGAGCTATATATACTAGTATTTGCCCTCTCTTTGTTCCCTCCTTTTTTTTTGGGGGGGGGTTCAAAATTTCTTTGTAAATTTCTATGACCATAGCATACCTCATAGGCTGCTTGTGAAACAGTTCTTGTATCGCTCCAAACTGCACTGACTTGAACTTCCACGGGTTTTCCTGAATCAGACAGCACTTGCACCTTGGGGGAACTCACATAGATTGTTATCACCGAGTTGCGTTCTTGTTCTAAAGGATTAAAGATCACGAGGTACCTGCAAAAACAGCTACATCACTATTGGGATCTCAAAACTGTTTCTCTCAAGCTCTTCTTCATAGAGAGTCACAGAGTCAAAACATAGAAAAAAAAATAAAAGGAACATTCTCGCAGAATAATTTAAAGAACTGTTATATCATCATAACAAATATCACATAGTACAAAGGGCAATGAAAAAGCACTTCTAAAGAATAAAATTCATGCAAATGCTAGATCTATATATCAATGTGTTTGCAATAAAATTTTCCCCCATCCCAGAAAGTAACATATATATATATATATATATATATATATATATATATATATATATATATATATGGTTTTAGTCATCATAAAGAATCAACACTATATAATAATGTGATCCTGAATTTTATTGACTAAAAAAATTCACAACTTGCTTGAAATTTAGACAGGATTAAAAAGATGGCCCTTATTTTAGACTAGTAAACACAGTAAATAATAAGGTCATATATATATATATAGAATCTTATAATTTTCATATGAATTATATATGTAAATTACTACTTAAGAGTTCCTAGTTTAAGCCAGTGTCTCTAGAACAATTTAAACCATTCTCCAGAATCTAAATGTTTAGAGTTTGTACTGATGGGTTCTCTATGACTCAATATACAGTTCTGGGGGAAGGGGTAAGGAAGCTATTTGAGTTGACTTATAAAAGGTCCAAAATTAGGCTGGAGAGATACCTTAGCAGTTGAGGTACTTGTTTGCCAAGTCTGATGACCGGAGCTCGATTCCCCAGCACCCACATAAAGGCAGATGCATAAAGTGGCACAAGTGTCTATAGAGTTTGATTGCAATGGCAAGAGGCCCTGCTATGCCCATCCTCTTTCTCCTTGCAAATAAATAAATTTTTCTAAAAAGGCCCAAAATTCCATGATAAGTACTAGTGAAAAAGATTTCATAAGGAAATAGAAAAAAAAAAAAAAAAGAAAAAAGAAATCAAAACTCCTAGTAGATATTTATAATTGTTATGTGATACTTAGTATGAATAAATAAACAACTGAGATTTGGGGCAGAACCTTTCTGATATCTTATAGTAGAACATTTTGATATCCCTCACATCACATATAATTTTAAAAATATTTTATTTATTCATTTCAATCAGAGATACAGAGCGAGAGAGAAAAAGAGAGCCAGAGAGAGCAAGCAAGAGAGAGCGCACACCAGGGCCACCACCTTGTGGGTCTGGCTTATGTGGGTACTGGGGGATTGAACCCAGGGCCTTAACCACTGAACCATCTCACCAGCCCCTCATATAATTTTTAAAGGGTAGTTTTTATTTTTTTAAAACATTATTTATTTGAGATGAGAGAGAAAGAAAGAATGGGAACGCAGGAACACTGGAGTACAGGCATACCTGGGCCTCCTGCTGTTGCAAACAAACTTTGGATGCATGCACCTTTGTGCACCTGGTTTTATATGGGCACTGGGGAAACTTTTGCCTTTGTAAGCAAGTGCTTTTAATCGCTGAACCATCTAGCAAACACTAAAAGGTAATTTTAAATGTAGTTCTTTGTAAAAGATATTTAAAGCATTCTTAATTTTTCTTATGGTCCTCTCAACTCAGCTTATCAAGTATTTCCCCACGGAAGCATCCAACATTCTTGATTTTCTCTGTATCTTAACTTCTCCAGAGGTTCTCCGTTTCAAGGCATAATTAGAAACGGTGAGCATCAAGTGAAAGACATGAAATCTTTTTGATTTATGATTTCATACTATAATCATTTGGCATCATATTATCTTCAAATAAATCAGGAATTTTAGAGGATGTGATTCACTAGTAAATATGATTTAAAACATTTTGTTTTCCTAGCAAAACTGCAGAAATACACACTGAACAGGCAGATAATAACCAACTCTCCTAATACAGAGCATAAACCTCGTACCACCTGATAAACCCTCATCTTAGCCACAGAAGTAATTCTCAAGAAGACCCAGGGTAGGGCCCCAGGAGACAGGCATTCAACAGTTGTGTCAGATGAATTTGTCAAATCTAATCACAAACATACCTCAAACTGCAAGTATTCAATATTACCAACAGGCCTAATATATCCCCTAAGGTGCAAGGCAGGAGTAGAGATGACAGCCACCCCCCCTTCTAGGCATAAAGATCTTTAAAAGTTGAAACCCCTAAATGAGTGAAGCCCATGATCCCAGAGCTTCCGAGCTAGTATGCATATTACTCTGGGAAGTTGTGGCCTATCTCCTAACTCCTCAGAAGCCTAGAGGCACGACCAGGCTCCCGAAGCACATAAGCCTAGAAACACTGCTGGAAGGACTCTGGGTGTGTCTTCATGCCATAGAGCTGGTCATCAAGGCTGTGGTACAGTGTGCCTAAGCAACAGAGTAGGTAGAAAACATTCAGAACACTAATTCCTTCCCCCAGAAAATTTTAAAAATGACTCACACTTAAAGAAAATAAGAGTTTTAACCACATATTTAGTTTTGTACCATATTAAATCACTTTTTATAGTAAGCTATGAACTAGGTTCATTTTGTTTCATTTAAATAATCAGCATTTGACCATAATGATGTTTCCACTGTACTGAATGATTATGTAATTATCATACCAAGAATCTATTCAAAAACTAAATTGGTGGAGTATTAATGAGTATAATGCTGAACTAAGGAAATAATTTCAACATAATTAGATATTCACAGTATGTTCTTCACAGGCATCATAATACAAATTTATCTGACACACATACCAACGCTCATCTATGTACATTTTAAGTAGAATAAAGGACACATAATCATATATTAAAGTTTCCTTAGAAATAACTAGACCATCACAAATTAACTAAATTTTATTGTTATTGTCCTGTTAGTAATCAAACATCTGCTGCAGTGCCAATAATCAAAAGCATCAGTTCTCTTAAGATCTTTAGGTGTGAATGAATTCAACAGCTGACAAGATGCTATACTATTACTCAGTGACAATTAAGAATACTTATCCACATGAGCAAGAGTATTACTGATGTTTTGAAAATGGAGAGGTTTAATTTCTATTTTACATAATTATTAATTGCACAGGAAATTCAACTTTTTAGTAACATTTTTTCCTCCAATTTCCTACACATTAGCATTAACTTCTTAGCTATTATCTGTCACGAAGTCATGTCCAGCCTCCTAGTTCTCACTGTGACACCACACCCTGACAACACGGGGTTATGGGCAATTATTTCAATTCTCTTTAAAAGAGCAGTTCTCATCTCTCAAAGAAAAAGCACTCATTTGTTACTTGTCTATCAAATTACAAGACAGGAGAATAATGTACATTAGCTGGGAGAAAAATAATGAAAGGACATCTGTATGCTTATGTCAAGCTGGGGATTAATGAAAGAACTGGATTCCATTATAAATGTGGTTTTGTCCTTGAAAAGTCTACTTAGGATAAGGATATTCAGAATTCCTTCATTGCTTATAGAAATAATTGACATCATGTCATGAAAGACAAGTTTGACAATTCCTGAGTCCTATCTTTGAAGCAATTCTAATCAGGGCCTACTAAGATATATACTAAGATCACACAGCCTTCCAACTCAGAATGGTGAAATATGCCCATTGGTCAGTGGGAATTTCAAATGATTGTACAGAGTGTGTTTCTTGTACATCCCAAACAATCCTCAGGACTGTGTGGCAACGTAGAAAACATAGCCTTTTATCCCTCCCAAAATGGAACTGAGGTCAGGCAAGGTCAAGTACGTCACCAACACCAATCCAGCTAAAAATGCCACACAGGTTCAGAACTGCATCTTAACCCCAAAGTAATGTTTCTAATCTCCATTGCTCATAGCCAAGTGCACAGAGATCTTTTTGAGAGTTGGGCTTTCCTGTGGAGATTCGTGTAGTTCCAAATATACGTGAAAAACCACACTAAGGATTCCCACAGAGTTTCTCTCCAGGGGAAGCTCAGGATGAACAAAAAGCTATTTATATTTGACGTATATTACATTTGTGAAAGAAAACTTTAAATGAAAATAGTACAACAAAAAAAAAAATCTTGCAGTATATACAAAGGAGTTGAATTCTGACCTCACTGCGTGCAGCAAGCAAAAACAATATTTGAGGAACTTTTTAAAAACACTACCTATTTTTGTGACTATGTAAGGGAAATAAAAGTGAAAAATATTTTTTCAAAGTCCTCTGTAAATGCAGTTTAAAAAAAAAGTGAAGCAACAAAAAATAAAAATGAAACTGGCCTAAAAGAAAATCAAACAGAAGGTTTCTGAAAAACCACTGTAAGTTGCTCTGCCTACTGTACATAGCATACCTGATATGGAATAACTTTCAACAGGTGGTTGATGAATGAATACTGTAGAAAAGAAATCTTACTTGGATCATTAATAAGTACTGGTGTGGGCTTTACAGTTTTATCAGGTAATTTTCACTTTGATTATTTTTATTCCTCAAGAAATGCAAGGTAGGTAATCAAGCCCTTTGTAAAAATGAGGAAAATGACAGACTCACCCAAGGTCACAGAGAAAGTTAAGAGAAAAGACTAGAAGCTCATCTGTCTGATTTTTAATCAGTAATTCCACATTTTAAACAAGAATACATTCATTTTCTCTAAGTGACCTCATTAGAAAAGAATTTAGTATTCTGAATATGGAAATGCAAGGATTCTTGTTAAAAAAACATTGTGATTTCTAATTTGAAGTTCTTTTGCTACATTCCTTATTTTTAAGTTTTAGAATATAATAATTAGCAGATTATCAAGAAAAACATCAAAATAATAAAACTAAGAGAGTCTCTTGGAGATACATTAGAAGTGCTGTGAATCCTATACTAGTATACATTCAAGGATAAATACCCATATGTAACTGAGATTTGATAGTTATTTCATTACCTCAAAATTTAAGGGCCATTTCCAGTAAACAAGGAGTTAAAATGACTTTGGGAGGTAAGCAAGAATATGCTTAGACCAGGCAGGCAAAACTTTTGTAATCCCTCATTTTTTCCCTTTCCATAGTGGTAATCAAGGCCTAAAGAATACATACAGATATACAAATATATACATACATGCAAAATCACCACATAGCTATGGCTAATGTAAAAAGAAAGAAGGTTATCTCCTGGTATGTGTGACTATGAATGTATAAATATGAATACATAATCCTCAGTATATAAGTACTGAGAGAGGAAAGACAGAATCAAAATAATTTTTTTTAGTATCATAAAGGGCAGAGATAAGACAAAGGTACACATGGCCTGTCATGTGGAACATAAAAAAAAAATGGGTCAGTTAGGATGATTTAGAATTAATCGTGAATCAACCAATTGTTTCATGAATTGATTTTATACACCGTAAGTAGAAAGTACATATAGAAAAAGGCAAAAGGTAGGGACATAAAAATGAATAAATGGAGAGATCTTTCTAGATGAGTAAGCTAAAAAGTAATGCAAAAAAAATCCCGTAACTACCAACATTAAAATAGCAACCAACATTGATTCCAAATGCATGAAAAAATTAAGAACATAAAAATATATTTGATAGAAAAAAACAAATGTATATTTGTAGTACAAATGGTCTTAATATGTGAAAAAAAAATTCAGCAAAAGCTGTGGGGAAAAAGGAGCCCTTACCCCACTGTACTGCTAGTAGGTGTGCAAACTGGTTACAGCCACCATAAAAACCAGTATGGAGACTCCTGAAAAGGATGAAAATAGATCTACCATTTGATCCAGCTCTACCACTCTGGGGCATTTATCCTGAAGACTCCAATCTTTACTACAGAGTTCCTTCTCAGCCATGTTTGTTTGCTGCTCTATTCACCATAGCTAGGAACTAGAATCAGCCCAGATGTCCATTCAATGGTTAACTGGATAATGAAGATGTGATACATATATACAATGGAATTCTACTCAATGATAAGGAAAACAAAATTTGCAGAAAAATGGATTGAATTGAAAAAAATCATTCTAAGTGAGGTCAAGCAGGCACAGAAAGACAAAATGTCTGATCCGTGGCTCCTAACTGGGTCAACTGGAGATGAGTGCAAACAATGATAAGTTCCAGGAATACGGGCATAAGAGTGGAATGAGACCAGGAGAGAGAAGAAATGGGGAGAGAGGAGAGGAGTTACTTGACCCTGGGGTGGGAGGGACTTGAGGGGCAGGGGTAAGAAGTGTGGGAAGGGAATTACACGAAAATTAAGACAACATGAATCAGTTTCACAGAAACCCTCATTCAGACTAATGTTCTACACAATATAATCACCAATAAAGAGGAAGGTGGTGCAGTCTGGACAGACAGTGGAAAAAGCTTAAATTTAAAACAATGGACTCTGGTCAATAAATTCCAGGCCCAGAATTGGGTTGCCCCACATACTAGGAGATCACCTTCTTTCTTTTTATAACTGCCCCTGAGCTGTTGGCCAGGGAGATCCATGAGATCCCTAAAACAATGTAGGTTATTGCCAAAATGCTTGATTACCTGCCAGAGCTACAAGGTAAGGACCCTATTCCTGAACACAGGCTGCAAATATAGGACATCAGAATATCATGCTGGAACCAAAAAGAAAACTAGATCCCTCCAGGCTAGCCCTCATAGTGCTGGAAAGTCCTATGGGAGCCACTAGAGGACAATGGTCACCAACACAATCAACAAACAGGGGGCCCTGCAGAGTACAAGTTCAAACAGCTAGTCAAGAAGTACATTATCTGCAATAATGGGTAATCAACTGTTCTCTGATTGGACACAAGGCCCACTCAATGGGGGAGAATTCATATTTGGTACTGGAAACAGAGTCACAATCCCATAATCAGAAAAGTCAAGAGTTCAGAAAGAAGCCCCCCCCACACACACACAAAAAAAAAACCTCAAATAACTTTGCATTCCCCCTTTAACCCCAAGTTGTTCTCACTCTTGGTTGGAGAAGCAGGTGGTAGAGAATCTAGACCCATTGATAAGACAGGAAAATAGCCAACTGCCCAACATGAGATGTGCTGCCTCTACCACATCTGCCAGGACCCAGGAGAAACTGCAGAGGAAGAGGGGACATGAATACTGCTCTTATTGCTATCCTGAAAAGTTCCAGGGTGATGGTGACAGACATGGTTATCAATCAAAACCTATTAAATCAGAAATCCAGAGCCACAAAGTGGGTAGAAATATCCCGAGGCACGACTCCTGCTACCCCACAGGGACTGACTAAGGCCTGCATGATCCAACAGTGAGTCATGAGACCCCACTGAGGAGGGCCCCCAACGTAAAGGGAGGAGGAGCGAGGGGATAAAAGTATAACCTGTTACATATAAAACAAAATAAAAAGTGGAAAAGAGATGGTTATTTAAATGCTTTTATGGAATGAGCCAGAATTCATGAAAAGTAACCCCTTTGTTAACATTAATTATAAGTAGAAAAAAGGTAAGCAATTTGATAATTCCGTGTAAATTTAAAATTGTATTGGTTATTTAAATTTGAATATTAAACTATATTGTCTTCCCCCAAAAAATTCAACAAAGTAGAAGGCTGAAAGACTTGAGAACAAAAATCTATGTTTCAATCTTAAAAAAAGGATTAAATTTAAAATAATTATAAGTAGGGAAACTTGTAAAGTACTTTTAACAGAAGAAACATACTTTTTTTTTTGAATGCACTAACTTTTAGTGGTGACAACAAAAATTTTCAATTATCTCATTTTAATCAGAATGCAATTTTAGCAGATCTTTTGAATTTTAAGTCTCCAAGAAGCATGAAAAAATAGAGACAAAAATTAAAATCAGGTGAGAATTTCCCCAATCAGGTGAGAATTTCTTATGAAAATCTAAATCGAAGGAAGCAAGGGCCTCAGCATATCTTAGTTCTTCTGATGGGCCTGTCTAGTGAGGAGGGGCTCATCACCCAGAGGTGTTCCAACTCTTTTTTTTTTTTATTGTCCATAATGAGTTGCATTACTAAACTATCCAGGGTCCCCTGCCACAGGGACTGATCCAGATGGCCCACGGAGGAGAATATCCAGCTGATTGGGGATGGGGAGGGGGGCGTTAGGGAATTGGGGATAACAACTCATTGTTTGCCCACAGAAGAAACATACTTTTAAAAAATTAAATAGATATTTGCTTGAGGAAATTAACAGAAAATCTGTTAACAGGAAGTCTGCCACATATTGAACTTCCTTCATTTAAAAATAATGATGGTGGTCTTAAAGACAGTTTCTTTGCCCTGTGTGACATACTGTTGTTGCCCAGAGTTGTGTGCTCTACTTTGAGTTTTTTTTTTTCGATTTATCCAAATGGGTGTTTTAATGCTTGTTAGTGATGGAAATGGTACCACAATCTGTATCCAAACTCTCAGTGATGAACCTGGATGCTTGACAGTGAGATCAACTAAAACTCATTGGCATGGAAACAAAAGAATACAGTAAATGTCATCACAATTTGTAGCAACAAATGCAACTCAGTACTATGAAGTATTAACCCTCAAAAGTAAATCTGCAAATTTCAGGGCCATTTCCACATTGCAAAAATCATATCTAAACTGATAAAGTTAATGAAAGTAGAATCAACATGTAATCTTACAAACTTTTGTCAGTATATCTAGTACATACAAAAAAATATTAAGTCAGTTAAAAGGATAAATGTTCCTTTCTAAGTATTCAAGCACTTCAGATACTAAAGAAAAAAAAAAAATACTGTGCGCAATTTGTCTGACCTCAGGAGCGTTGTCATCAATTAAGTTGCTTTCATTCTGAGTTTTGCCTGAAAGAAAAATACCATCTGTTTTACCTAAAACATTAAGATGTTCTATTTTCTTGTCAATTCAGAAAACACATCTGTAGTCATTTTCTGAAAAGACATTATATTTATGGGTGACTGCATAAGGAATGATGTTCAATCAAAATGTAATTTTCATCTGCTGGAAGAAAATTTCATTTCTCCAATGAATAAAATGCTGTAACGATGGAAGAACATACAGTACATAAACAGAATGATTTTCACAAATAAAAAAGACCTTAAAAGTTAACACAGTAAGATAAGACCACTTTGTTGTTAAAGTCAAAAATGGCAAATTTCTGTTCATATTCACTTGGTATATCTTTGTTGACAAATGAAGTCTATCTTCTCCAAAGTTTCCAGGTGAATAGAGAAGAAAACAATGTTTTATTGATACTACATTACTTCATGTTAGTAAGTAATCATTCAGTGGTAAAAATGTGAAAATGACAAAATGCCAACCACTTCCTAATTTCAAAATACTTCTAGAAACAAAATTGGTTCTAGACAAGAAACCATACTATATAATCCAACAAACTGATACACAGTACTAGAAAGACATTACTCACAGTGAACACAGTGTCTCAAGGGAATAAGGAAGGACCACATTGTGAAGAGAAATCAAACCAATCAACTACCTGGATGATGCTAAGTGTATATGAAGTACCTATAACAGAGCTAAAACCTAGGAATGTTTTTCCGTAAGTAAACTAGTCTAACTTCAAAAATAATTTTCCTGCCTAAAAAAAAATAATAAAACAAGGCTACTCTCCATATCAGTATAAAATGCAAGTCCAAAGGCTCTATTTAAAATGTGTCTTTTACCACAAAGTTGTGAAGTGCTCTGAAGTCCAAGATGGGCTTGAAGCCCTCCCTGACTTTCTCAGGATCAGGACACCTTCACTAAACTCCTTTTCCTTGTTCCTCTTGTAGTGCACGCTTTATTAATCTGCATTTAGAAGGAAAAAAAATCCAGTTCAGAAGAATGGAAGGCCTTTAAATATGCTACATCACTCCACACTATGCTCTCAACTGCTTTCAGTTAATTAGCTTTGCTCCAAACTTCAGAAAACATGAGGGTCGCTGGGAGAAGCAGTCTCAAAGAAGGATAGAGAACTAAGTGCGCAAGAAGCTGGAAACATGAGTACGTAGCTCACATAACCAGTAATTCCCCACTCCAATGAAAGCACTTAAAAGTCACTCATAATACAAATAATTTACTCTAACACTTTATAGTGCATTTACAACTTCAAATAATGGGAGGAAATGCCAGCATAGCACAGCACAGCAAAAATCAAACTTTAAAATTTGCAACATCTGACTGACACATCAAAATTAAGGCCAGGGTATTCTTTGATGCTATCTGATCTTGGAAGGTTTTTTTCAAGTTCTGTCTACATATTAATTTCTAAAAATTTTAAATAAAATTATTATGATCCCTATAAAACATGTAGGTGGTAACTCGTCATGTTTAATTTATTCTGACCTCATAATGTGAGACATCAAGATATTTTGTTAAAATTCTACATAATTAGGCACATAATTTTCCTCCACTTCTTCACTTCCCTGATTATGGTTATGGATGTATAACTTTAAGATGTTGTAAGCCCTAAGCAGTCATGTTCATTTCATCAAATCGCATAACTAAAACTCATTTTATAAAAATTTAATTAATTGTATAATATGATAAACTAGAACCATACAGCTAGTTAAGAAGGTTTGATATAAATTATAAACAATAAAGGGACAATTAAAAAATAGACTAGCCAGGTGTTCTCTAACAGGTATTCTCTGAATATTTAACTACTTTGCAGTTGCAGTTCAAGAAATGAAACTTAAAATGATCATTTTAAATGCAATCTGTTTAATCACTTCCACAAATAAAATCTAACATAATCTGTTCCAAGAAACCAAACCACAGTAGACTAATTAGAAGGCCTTGTGAAAAGAGACTCTTTTAAAGTCCATGTGATGAACACTTCCTTTAAGCTTTGAGATGACAGCTAAAATGTACTTCATACAGTTATATTGTTTGATGACCTACCATAAAGTCAAAAGTGCCTGATGGAATTATATAAAATTATATAAAAATTATATAAAAAATTTATTTCAGGAACTGCAAGAATGGAAGTAAATAAAAACATAACAATGAATTCTGAAAATAAGGAAGCTCGGAGGGTCATCAGAAAGCTGGCTACATTAGGGAGAGTCAAGGAAAGGACCATCACAAAGCTCAAGTACAAAGCTCAAGTCTACTGTATGTCTTCAAACTTAGGAAACATGGTGTACGTGAAGTCAGCACTGCTCCACCAGCAAGGTTTGCTTAAGACTCAGACAATTTCTACCAGACTGGAATCCTGCCAGAGGAGGACAGTACACGGATGGAGAATAGACAGAATGAGATGCTTCTGAGAAAAGCTGAGATCTTCTCACTATTTCCTTAAGGGAATCTGTTAATGAAGTAATTTCACAATTCTCTCAAACCATTACTCAACACATCTTTTTATCTCTAATCTGCAAAATCCAAAAAGTTCTGGGGAAAAAAAATTTTTTTGTTTAACTCAATTGGTGACAAAACCTAAAATGAAGTCACATGATTTTATATAGAATCTTTATCTCATTTAAATGTTCAGAAATTTTAAAGTAGACTCTCCAGAATTATGCCACATATATAGTTATTTTTGTAACTTTTATTTTTAAAACCCTCTAATATATTTGGTCCTGAAGGCTTCAGGTAAGGCCCTGAAGATTAATATATTTAGCACTGAAGGCTTCAGATAAGGCCTGTAGACTTGCTTTTAGGAGCAGATTTTACACATATGTCTTATTTCACAGACTACTAGAAAAAAGAAGTTGCTTATGTAGGTTCTGACCAAGTGAAATTTAAGAAATGAAAGGGTTAAGAAAACAAGGCCACATATCAGAACTGTGCTTTACAAGATAGAACACATCATTCAATGAGACTATGAACCAGGGACGAAAAACTATCGTTTAACATGGCCCTAAAATGGGTTACTAAGAAGTTTTAACTGTTCAATACTCATTTTCTTAACATTTGGATACCTCAAATACCAACAGGTTGAAGATTTTACATACCGTACTTTATAAGCTCCTACATATCCTCTAACAATTCTTAATTTTTTAGAATCCAATTATGTGTTTAGGAACAAAAACAAAATTTATCAATTTCATTGTTAAGTATTTGATAGGATTTCTACTGGTACGTCTTTATTCAAGACAGGGCTCCAGTCTCTGAACTAGAGGGTACAGGGAAGAGTAGCCAATTAGTAAAAAACTTTGCTGCTACTCTTTAACCTTGCTAACGAGTCTGAGTAAATAAAGGCTGATAGTGTCTACTCAACAACCATTACTGACTTGAGAAAAACTTATTAGTTTGAGGTTGGCAACAGTTTTGGATTAAGAAAAATCAAAATATAGCTGAGGATATAACTCAGTGGTAGAACATTTATCAAGCTTGTGCAAGGCCACCACCCAGCACCACAAACACATTACACACATACACACACAATGGAGAACAAAAAATGGATTCCTGTGCTTTAGGGTGGTCAAATGGCATTACCTCTAGCCAATATGTATTAGAATTCTAGTAAGCAGGAATTCTGAGAAATGTATTGTGGCCCTAGTTAAGTAAACACTTTCATCTTTTGCTAGACCTCTTTTCTGGATGGACTAATGCAGATGCAGAAGAGAAGTGTGAACCATCAGGAGCTCACTAGAGTATGAACCCAAAGCTGAAAGTTGCAGAATTAAAGGAGCTTGGACCATGGATGACACTATGGAACACATCAATAATTCACTACCGACCATGAAACTGGCTCATAGAAAAAAAGCAACTGCTTTTTTGCAAAGACCTTGCAATAAGGTTTCTGTTATATGTGGTTGAGCACACTATCAAAAAAAAAAATCACTCCAAGCCTAAGAAGCAGGTCGAATAGTGAAGGAATGCCAACACACTAAAACATAAATTTAATGGAGTTTAACACTGACTCTAAGATGATTCTAAACTTAAATAAAATTCCCATAAAGATTCATTATTACAGACAAGTTTTGCTTAATCATTTATCATATAATACATGCAACTTTTATCTCATAGTTTTCACTCCCCCAACTTTTAGTTACTTAGTAAATCATTTTACTCTTCTACTGTAGATATCCAGTCTTCAAAGTACCAGATGTTGAAGCTGTTGTCTTTTCTCCAATTTTTACTTTTGGTACCTCTGTCAAAAACTGGATAGCTATAGCTGCATCTGGGTCTTCTATTCTATTCTGTTGACCTATGTGTCTGTACCATGCTGTCTTTGCCACTGTGGACCCACAGTATAATTAGAGATCAGGGATGGTTTCATGGTTTCAATGATGCCTCCAACATTTTCTTTTGCTCAGGACTGTTTTGGCTATCTAAGGTCTTTCGTGCTCCCATAGGAATTTTCAGACTGACTTTTCTATTTCTGTGAGGAATGGCATTAGAATGCTGATGGGTACAGCACTGATTTATTATAAACATTTTCACAAAATTAATTCTAATTCATTAGAATGAAAGGCCTAACTTATAGTGTCTAGCATTTCCTTCTTTTTTCTTTAGCTGGGTATCCTCCTCTGTGGGCAAAACTGGATCAGTCCATGGGGTAGGGGGTTATGGATAGCCTAGGAGTCATCTGGATTCCACCCCCGTTTGTTTCCTTCTGAAGTATTTCAAGTTTTCCTCATAGAGATCTTTTGCTTTCGTGGTTAGGTGTATTACAATTGTGTACACACAGTTGTAAATGTCATAATTTCCCAGAGTTCTTTCTCAACATGTTTGTAATCAGTATATAGGAAAGCTACTGATTGGTATATGCTAAAAGGATACTTTGACTTCTTCCTTTCTGGTTTGTATCCCTTTCATTTCCTTCTCTTGTCTTATTGCTCTGGATAAGATTTCAATCACTACATTTAATAAGAGTGGAAAAAGACACACTTGTCTTGTAACTGGCTTTCATGGAAATGTTGTGAGTTTTTTCTGATTTAGTATAATGTTGACTATAAATCTGCCATATGTAGCTTCCATTACATTGATGTATATTCCTTCTGTTTCTAGTTTTTCAGGGCTTTTAACATGTTTTAACATGACATTCTCAAATGCCTTCTCTGTACCTATAAAGATAATTATATGATTTCTGTCCTTTAGTCCATTTATGCAATGATTTGTGATCCTGATTGATTTGTATGTGTTGCATATGCTGAACCATCCCTGTATTTCTGGAATAAGATCAACTTTATCATTGAAAATGATCTTTTTAATGTGCTTTTGAGTCCATTACCAATTATTTTAATCAGAATGTGTGCTTCTATGTTCATCAGGGAGATTTTTATATAATGTCATTTTTTTGTTAAGACTTTATGTGGTCTTATCAGGATAACAATTGTTTGTAAAATGTTTGGAAGCACCCCTTTTCTGTCTTGTAGAATCATTTGAGAAGCATTGTTATTATTTTTTAATAAGAAAGCTGGCTGAAAATTTTTTTAATCCCCCTAAATTGTTCAGTGTGTTTGCAGCATTAAATTAAGAGCTAGGTTGTAGTACTATAGCGGTGTCATTTTACTCTGCTAGACTGGTGTTCTTGGCATCAGGCTAAATCCTGAGTGCATTCCTGAGAGTGGAATACTGCATGCAGAAACAGTCACTATCAAAGGGTAGGCAAACTAAGAAAATACAGTAATAGTCAAATAAAAAAAGCAATCACCCCTTAAGTGCCAATGGTTCAGGAAGTAAAGAAACACTGGCAGTTCTATGTACACTAAAATATTAACTACCTGGTCATGAGTGGAAAGGAATATTTTCCGTTTTGCTCTCATGAAAACATCATTTTAAGAGGAAAGTTGCTATTCTGAGTCGTCTTGCTGCCCCTCGTTCTAGTCATTGCAGAGTTTTCTAACAGGTTTCCTCTGATTCCCTTCCATTTACTTATCTTAAAAGAAATAGTCAGCCACCTAGACCCTGTGTTTGCTAAACCTACACTTGGTCTCTCTTCTTTTAGTATTGGTTAAAGTCCCTTTCTTAGCTAGAACAGAAAAAAACTTTGTTCAACACCTGAAGTGTGTCAAGTTTCTTCCAGTAGATTCAAAAGCCAACAAGGCCCTGTCCTCCTAGAGCTAACATTTTGGCAAGTGCCTGGGTAACAGGAAAACAGAAATAACCAGTCTGTTAATAACATTGTGAAAGATATTTTAAAATGATAGTGTGATGGAGAGAAAGGCACAAGAGCAAGCTCACATGCATAGATACAGCCTGACTACAAGTCCCCAGAACTCTAGCACAGACAGAGGCTGTGCCTGATTGGTATTCAGTCTACCACATCAGCTCAGGTGCTCTGAACAAATGGAGGGATTCTCTTTCCAACACAGAACACCATAGTAATCTTCTGGCCCATGGTGCTAACCACAGCAATTTCCTTGAGCAAACATTTCCCTAGATCATTGATTTACTATCAGTCACAACTTGTTCCTAACTAGTTTATTTCTGGCAGATTTGGTTTCCCAATTCATTATAAAATATACTCAGTGAAACCCTTCACATCAATGTGACCAAGGCTGGCAAGACATTTGTCAGATGAAAACATTCAAGAGGAGTTGAATGTTTAAGTAGAAAATAATTAAGATAAACATTTATTATCAACCTTTGCTTTACCATGAAACATACAAATGTGCATCATATTCGAATGTAGTGAAGTTATAGGAAAGTCTTTGCTTTGACTATGGGCCTCATAACTGCAGTCTGTGTATGCCTTCTACATAACCAAACGAAGAGCCACCTATGGTTTGAAAGTTAATTTGCACAGTACACTTAGGTATTTATGTATTGTGCAATGGATAGATTGTTTCTGTATTTTTTAAAATTATTTTCAAATCTCTTATCACCATCTAACCAATGTTTATTAGTGCTTTGAAAACTTAAGAGTGAGCCTATTATACAGGTCATCAACTTAATGGAAATCAAATTATGAGAGGAAAAATCCTTTAATCCCAGCACTTGGGAGGCAGAGGTAGGAGGATCATCGAGAGTTCACGGCCAGCCTGAGACTACACAGTGAATTCCAGGTCAGCCTGGGCTAGAGCGAGACCCTAACTTGAAAACCAATAATAATAATAATAATAATAATAATAACAACAACAACAACCATAAAAGCCTGCGTTGGCAATCATACAATTCAAAAACTGAAAGGAAAGAATTGCTAACCTGCCAAGTTCCAGAGGCCAAAGTAAGGAATAGAGAAGGTCAGTTCATCTAACTTGTCAGGGAGGCAGAGAATGGTTAATAGAGGCTTTAGGCAGGGAAAGGGGGCATTGGAAAAAGCTGCAAAAAGCAGTATCGTTGCTACAGAAAAAAAAATTTTGTCCACTTTTCTAGTTGATAAACTATCAAAATTTCAAAGGCTTGGAGTTAAATGTTTTGAAACCAGAGTAATTAATCTTCATGCTTGCTTCTAGAGGCCTGCATGCTGTTTTTACTTGTAGCTGTTGGCTAAGCAAGTAATTGCATTTTTTCAGTCTAGTTCTATCAGCTTTGTAGTTTGTGGATGGCTTAGATTGTGGTGATACTGTCAAACCAAGGTTTTGGTGTTCCTGAGATTGTATAACGTTTCTTTGTCTTCATGAGCATTCATGTGAAATTGAGAGAGTCAGTCTCAGGGTCCCTACTCAGCCATCATGTAAATTGGAAGTGTCAAAAAATTTTTTCTAATATAACATGCTGTTTCATCTATGTCAATGAAAGGTTGAAACAATATTTTAGGAATTAATAACATCATGTCTTAAATCGAAACAGTAAGTGGGAAAGATAGTGTCAAAGACTTTATCCTTTCCTTAAAAAAATTAGGCAAAATACATGCCAAAAGTACATAGTTCCAATTTCCTTGGAACCTTCTTTTTATTTAAAGAATGTCCTACATTCTATTCATTCTGCCTTTCAGCAATACACTCATTATAAAAATATCCCAATAGATTACAGATAAGATAAACCATTCTTTTAGGTAATCAGAATACTGATCAAACTATATCATGAAAAAAAATAAACAAACTATAACAGAATATGTAAAAACATAAATACTATTAGCATGCAATTCATATTTTAAACAGAAAATCATCTCAGAAAAGAATTCATGAATTCCTCCCTTAAGTCTAATGTAAATTCGTAAAAGCACTGTATTAGATTAGCAGCTTTAAAAGGGAAGAATATGTAGTCTGTTCTCAGATGAGAGAACCTGTGGAAGTTTCTGGGTATCAAATCCTAGTCCAGTTATGTTCTCTTGAATTCCCCTAGCATAAATTTAAATGCAGTCCATCATTTTCACTGAAGGAAACTTTAAACTTCCTGACTTTGGATGCTTAGTGGTGGTTTCTGTAGTGTAGTGGTTATCAAGCTCGCCTCACTTTGGACCCTTCGTCTTCTGCTAGCCAAAGTGAAGACATTGCTATGCTAGCTTTCTAAACCACTATAAATTATGAACTATAGAAATCTTACACAAATTATCGCTGCTAACACACCCATCTCTCCACCACAAGCAAGCACCCACCTGGGCACCCAAGCACAGCTATTCTCATAAGAATCACATCTCACACCAGAGCAGCAGTGGTTTAAACTGTCCACTCTTTCTAGTTGATAGACTTTCAATTTCATCTGAAAGCTGCAGATGCTTCTACCAATTCTATGTTAAATTAATTAATTAATGCTGTCAAGATCTGAGTAGCTATCAAATTCCATTTCCCTAAAAAGTTCTCAAAAACTAAGGTTGGAAGCTTGGTCTTCATTTAAACAGTAAGTTTGCTGCATCAGATTACTTCCATAGAGTCTCACTTGGCACATAATGTGTCGATGACATGGTAACAAATGAAAAGAAAATCACATGAAGCCTTGAACCCCATTATACTAGTCGATGACTGTGGTCACACAAACCAATTACAATAAGAATGCTGAAAATGCAAATCTTCGCAACCAACAAATATGTGTTGTCAATGACCACAAAAGGTTCTACATATAAAAAGTAGATCTAATGAGGTCAATTTATTCAGCTACATGGGAATATTTTATATACCCTCATTCTGAAGAATCCCTCAAAATGTGAACTTAGTAGTCTCAATTCTATACAAATATAATGACTATATGAAGTCTAAAGTTTGTCGTGTATCATTACATGAAACTCTAAAATCTCGAATAAAGAGTGATACAATTTCAAATCTCTTCTGATTTATTGTTTTACTTGCAGTAGTAAACTCTAGGAAGCATCCTGGCACCCTGCATCCCAAAATTAGATTATTAGATGAAAGAACTATTTGGGGAAAAGATGAAAGGTGAGCCATACTCTGTAAGTAATTGGACCATGAAGCTTAATAATCTCTTAAGCTAATAATTATATGTATTCAAATAAATTATATGTATTCAAAGAAAAAAAATTTTTTTTCAAAGTAGGTATCTTGCTCTAGCCCAGGCTGACCTTGAACTCACTATGTAGTCTCAGGGTGGCCTGGAACTCATGGCAATCCTCCTACCTATGCCTCCTGAGTGCTGGGATTAAAGGTGTGCTCTACCATGCCTGGCTTTCAAATAGATCTTTATAATGAATTCTTACTCTGTTAAATCCACCATA
Source organism: Zapus hudsonius (assembly GCA_004024765.1). Classification (NCBI taxonomy): domain Eukaryota; kingdom Metazoa; phylum Chordata; class Mammalia; order Rodentia; family Dipodidae; genus Zapus; species Zapus hudsonius. The sequence continues at coordinate 21,878 of PVHP010000271.1, forward strand.
GGTAGAGTGGTGATAACAAATGAAAGAAATACATGTGAACATGTCACAGTGACACCGATTACTTTGTATGCTAACTAAAAAATAATAAAAAGAAATAGCTTCTATTCTCAAACAGTTAACAGTCGAGTGGAACTTACTTAAAATTACACTGGCAAAAATAAGTCACTATCAACTGACAATCCATATCTGAAGTGGCTGAGATGAACATTTTGGGCCAGTATCAAAATGGGATGAAACTTGGAACACACTGGGAAGGAGTACTGGTTGTGTGTACTAGGACGGTTTGTGAGTTGCAGTAGACAGTAGGAAACAGGTGACGGTCTCCAAAGATGACAGCTATCGTCTTTGCTTCACATAGATATTCCTCATGTCTAGAGATAGAACTAAAGTCAGTAACTTGCTTGACCAACAGAGACAATGGAAATGTCATGATCTCCAATGTTGGGTCCTAAGAAGTCTTCATTCTGCCTACTCAGAAAACTCCTAAATATCTCACTCCTGGGACTGTCATTCATAAGTCACTCCCTTTAGAAAACAGCCACCCTGATTAGAAGGGCAATGTATAAGCACTGGCAACCGACAATGGCAACTAGCCCTCAGCTAACAGGCAACAGCAACTTCCAGAAATGTGAGCAAGCCTTCTAGGACACTCACCCTTGTAAAGATTTGGGGACCTGCAGTCCCAATTCTCAAATGATTGCAATGATATGAGAGACTTCAACCCAAAACTGGCCAACAGGAGACAAAGTGTATTTTAAGACATCAAATTTGGGGGTATTTTCTTTCCTCAACAGAAAATAAAATGTCCCTGTGGTATGCCAAGATAAAAAGCAACTTTTCAGATAATTACTTTTGAGTATGCCTTAGACACTTGTATGTAATAAATTAGGGGATAAAGAAACTGAAGACCAGTCCTAGACAGAATGGACACAGAACTACCAATGGACCCAGCTATCTCTCTACTAGGCATCTACCTGCAAGATGTCACATCTCGATGCAGAAACTTTTGTACAACTATATTTATAGCAGCTCAATTCATAATAGCCAAGAATTGGAATCAACCCAAATGCCCATCCATGGACGAATGGACAGCGAAACTGTGGTATATTTACACGATGGAATCTTACTCAGCTGAAAGGAAAAATGACATTATCGAAATTTAGGGAAAAAATGGTCTGACCTCGAGCAGATCTTACTAAGAGAACACTCAAAAGAACAGAGTCGAATGCCGCATACTATCCCTCATAGGTGGCTCCTAACCAGGATAATGGTAAACTCTAAGCAAACCAGCCAGAATTGAGAATTTGGGAAAGAGAAGAAGGGGGGGTGTCTTAATCATGAAGTTGAACCAAAACTGGTTCTAAACTATAAAATCCTCGCAGGTACAATGTCCACTAATGTGCATGGAGTGGGAATCATCCGGCAAGCAGGGCCAAGAATGGAAGGGGAGAGTGTCTAAGTCTAGGAAAAACCGATCAGTCTAGCAGCTCCTGGTCCCAGCCACAGAATCCCTCCTTCACTGAGATGTTGACCAAAGTGACCCATGAGGTCCCCAATACATGACAGGATTCTGTCAAAGCTCTTGATTACTGACCCCAGGCCTGAGACTATCCTGTTGCTGAAGAACCACAGAAAGCCATCTATCAGCACCAAGAGACCCTACGAGGTCCAGAATGGTAACCAGCCCCCAGATGGTAGTTAGTGCAGAGCTGGAAGGCACTGCATAAGCTGCCAGGGGAAACTGGTCAACGACAGCTGGAATAAACAGAGTCCACTGACATGAAACGCAGTTGGCCATCATGGGTAGGCTGAACACACTACCTACTGGGAGAGAACAGCGAACCACGAAGAAAGCACCTGTGCAATGGAGGCGGCAAAACCTGGGGGAGGCAATCAACAGCTGACAATTTCGGCCAAGAAATCCATTCAGTGAAGGGGAGTCCTTGACTGGAATTGGGATTTCAGGGTAAATTACATAGGGAACCAAATCCTAGGACCCCAAAGAGAAATTCACTTTACAAATGATTTACAAAAAGCTACCAACAATAGAATCTAGGCAACTCAGGAAAGTGTATCTCAATTAACCTATACTGATCTAACTCTCCAATGGAGACTCTGTTTGTATCTTTCAGAAGGCTTCGAGAGAGCTGTGGCTCCTCCAGCCCTATCATTGAGCCACAGGCCAACAGCTGTCTTCCTGGCAAGAGATGCACCACCCCAGACCTACCGTGGAAGATCCACATGGAATCCCGCAGGCAGTGATGGGATAAGCAAGAGACCTATACCCACAGCCAATCGATCAACCCAGGATGAACCAGCGAAACACAGACACCAACGATTTTAAACACAACCTCAAGCAGAAGTACAGAGGGTCCTAAGGTCTCAACAATAAAGCAGCCTTAATACTCACCCACCATGACTCACGGAACTGAGCGGAAGAAGGGGCAGAAAGATTGTAAGAGACATGGTGGGGGAGAATATCCAGAGACATTGCCCACCTCAGTAACAACTTGCAAAGGGCGGCAGAATCAGTTAACTCCTAGGCTATTCACAACCCCCTAGCCCATGGACTGATACAGACTGCCCATAGAGGAGGATATCCAACTGACTGGGGACAGGGAAGAGGGAAATAGGGGAAGTGGAGACATCAACGCATTATTCCCTTATTAAGTGTATCTAATTATGGATAATAAAATAATTTTTAAAAAAAGAAAAGAAACCGAAGACCAAAGGGCAAGTAGCCATTACATCATTCAAGCAGAGCACAAAGGATGGAAAAGAATGAGAGAACAACCTAAGTGAATAAACAATAAAATCAGTACCCAGGAAAGGTAAAATTCAAGACTATCCACTTGATAAAATTCAAATAATAATAAAAGGTGAGGTCAAAATTAACTCGGGTTCCAGAACTGAGAGAAATAGAAAAGAGAGGAATACTGATCAAAATGGAGATTCATATTAAATGAGAAATCTGGGGCATCACCAAGGGAGAGCATTCAATGAGCAAAGGGAGGGCCGTGGCAATACAGAGGGTCTCATCTGAAATTAACTACTTTATGTCCGGTTGATATTCCAAGGTTGCTCAAGCCTAGAAATCATGTCACTCATTTCCATGTCAATTCCTTTGCTCTTTTGGGAGGGAGAGAGGGACGGAAGGTATTATTCACTAATACATGTCTTACTACATATTTAAAGCACTGAAAGGCAAATCTGTAATACTAATTTGAATAAATTACTCTCAAACTAAAACCATTTTTGTGCGTTGAATTTGTCACTAGTACATGAACATGTATTAGAAACTCAAATAGTGCTGGAAGGTGAAGTTTTAATTTTAAATTTCTCATCAGTATACAAAGAATTAGGCTTCACTGTGGTGTTTTTCCAACAAGTTTTCAGTTTCACTCACCCTTCTTCCCCCACCTTCCCCACTTGTACCCCTCCCACCACCACATCCTCCACTTCGTTTTCACACTTTTGCCCCCAACCCATCACCTCTAGTTTCCCTCTTCTGATACTGTATCTTGTTTCAAATCCAATAGTGACCCTCGGATCCCCTTATTTACAAACAACTTTTTAAAGTTAGGATCTGGGTATTAGACTGAACATGTGATATTTTGTCTTTCTGGGCCTGAGTTACCTAACTGCATAAGCTTTTGCCAATTTCATCCATTTTCTGCTTATTTCTAAGACTTCATTAGTCTTTTTAAATTCATTTTTTTTAAAATTTCATTTATTTATTTATTTATTTATTTGAGAGTGAGAAAGAGAGGCAGATAGAGAAAGAAGAGAATGGGCACCCCAGGGCCTTCAGCCACTGCAAACAAACTCCAGATGCATGTGCCACATTATGCATCTGGCTTTAAGTGCATCTGGGTTACTAGGGAACCAAACCTGGGTCCTTAGGCTTTGCAGGCAAGCTCCTAAACTGCTAAGCCATTTCTCCGGCCCCTTAAATTAATTTTTACATAAGGTTATAATCCTATTCCCTCTTCTCCTCCCCCATTCCATTGATGCCCTCCTGAGTGGGGTTATTGAGATTCATTGTGGGGTTCCAAGGACCTCCATCAGTCTGAGTGGGGCATGCCTTGGGCTAATCCTACCCACCCCGTGGCTTCTACAAGTTTTCCACCCCTTCTTCCACAAAGTTCCCAGAGCTTTGGTGAGTGTATTAGAAGTCTGACTCAGTGTTAATTCTCCATAGCCTCTAGATTTCTGCTTTGATGAGCTCTGAGTGACCACAGTGCTGTGGGAACAAGCAGGAGATCCCACAAGCTACAAAATTTGTAATAGTGGCACTCAGCCTACAAGGGTAACAAAATTTTCTAGGATTGGACATGAGACCCACTCAGTGGGACGAACTCTTAATTAGTCCTGGGAACTAAGGCAGAATCCTATGAATAGGAAACTCAGACAATCCAGAGAGCCCTCCACCACTCTTTGGCTAAGAAGACTGGGTATACACATGAGAAAGTCTCTCAAGCACCCGTGCTTCTCCCCTTTAATCCAGGATGCTCTCACTTTTGGTTGGAGAATCCGTTTTATTTTACAGATGGCAGAGAATACTGGGAAGATTCAGGACCTATCAATATGACAAGGAAAACTTACTGACTGCCTACCATAAGGCAGGTCACCTCTACCACATCTGCAGGGGTCCAGGAGACATTGTAGAGAAAATAGCAATCAATAGCAGTGACCATTGGGATAACACTAAAGACACCATAGTGCCGAGAAGAAACTATAGTGGAGTGTTCAGCACTGGGACATCTCTATTGCACTTTTCAAGTCTCAAGGTCTACTGCAAAAGAGGTGGCGGAAAGATTATAAAAGCCAAAGGAGGGTAGAACTGCTTACAATGCAATGCAAACTTCCAGATACAAAATCACCTTGTTAGTCATGACATCACAGTGCCCAATAATATCTACACATAATGGGAAGAAAAGATGATGACACCAAACAAAATAGAGACTAACTGAGAGGGGGAGGAGATCTGAATGAGGATGGGGAGAGAATTATAATGGTTTATTGTCTATAATTATGGATGCTATCAATAAAAAGTTTAATAAAAGAGTATGGCTCTCACTGCTGGCCTGACAGCCAGCTCCAGGAAGATGGCAACCTCCTATTTCTGTATAGGTTAGTAAAATTACATTATACATAAGTACTACATTATCCAGTCATTAGTTGATGGACATAGGTTGTGAAGAGAGCAGCAATAAACATGGATGTGGAAGTATCTCTCCATGGATATATGTCCAGGAGTGGTGCAGCTGGGTTATATAGCAGTTTGAATTTTAGCTCTTTGTAAGCCATTTCTCAGACAGGGGTTGATGTCTATAATATAGAACATGTAAGTAACAGCAAGAACTCAACACCAAAACTCCCCCAAACTGTTCATCAATAAATGAGCTAATGGAATGAACTGTTGTCAAAAAAAAAAAAAAAAAGGCCAGCATATACTTTAAAAAATGATTAACATCTTTAGCCATGGGAAAAATGCAAATTAAAACCATTTTTAGACTTCATCTCACCCCAGTCAGAATGGCTCTCAGTGACAAAAATGCTGCCAAATTTATGGAAAGAGAGGAGCCCTTTTTCACTGTTGGTGAGAGTGTAAACTGGCGCAGCCACTATTGAAATTACAAGCTGAGTTCATTAAGAGGGGACAGGTAATGAGGGCTTTGTTAGTTACCTTGAGGTCTACGCTAACATCCAGAGCACCCTCACCCAGGATGACGCAGCAAGGAGGTCTCACTGGGTACACAGCCCTCCCTCCATCCTGGACTTTAATGACAAATTACAAACGATCTGGTTTGATGTTCTACTGCTGCATCATTTTATATTTTCAGGTTTATAGAGCTTATCTCAATTTGATTTTGATAAAACACTTAGTGAAATTGCAGATTTTGATAGATTCTTTATGAATGGTGAAACCACACAGCCTCCTGCTCTGGGCTATGGTAGTTTATTTTTGTCCTTCCGAAATATGCTGTAAGATGAGTTCTTAGTCGTTCATTCTCACCTGTCATACACCTTTACCCTTCATCATTAGTGTCATCTGAGACTACTTTAGGAAGTCTTCTTGATTTTTTTTTACAATCAAGTTTCCTTAGAAAATTATGAGTGCAAAAAACCCCAGAAAAACCTGACTACATTTAAGCATTTCTTAAGACTAGACAATTTAGTCAAGGTTCCCTCACTTTAACTCTTAACTGTACTTATTTTCTACATAAAAACTATAAATCCCTATACTATGTACCATATAACCTTATGAACTAAATTAGGAATATCAATACACACTAATGTCACTTATAGCAGATTATATACTCTCTAAATACAAACTAAGTTATGTTAGATTACAGCAGTAATTCACATTGCCAATAGTATGAAAAAATAATTTACATGTATTATTTAAATTTATGGATTTATATCAGAACTTAATCTTTTTTAAAATTATTATCTCCCTAAGAAGTTTTAGACATTTATTTTCTAACCACCCCCACACAATGTTAATACCACACATAAAATGTTTACTTATATACAATCTATATTAATATATCATATAGAGTCTATATTAATATGTAATGAGATATTTCTCACCATCCTTAGAGGTTATCTTCCTTATTATTAATATTTGGTTTATTTACATTAGTAATCTGTTACTCAAACAGGAAGTGTACTTACAGTAGAGCCAAGTCCTCAAGCATTATAGAGGAACTGTGAAAAATATGAGAATGTCTCACCACCACACTTCTAAACCCTCCAAGTTGAAGACCCAAAATAGCCATTTAACTTACAGGACATGCTAAGTAAAACTATAAAATTATGTTACTATCATTTTATTGATTGCAGATTTTACCGAGAAATCAAAACCTAAGGTAAAGTGTGGCAGGTAAAACCTAGATTTTAAGAAAAGAAATAAAACTCTCATGAAGGTCTCAAGTACAAAATGGCTAGAAACATAGCAATAGAATCCAACAACCAGAAGTATTCATAATTAACTACAAAAAGGATAGCATTGACATTTGACAAAAAGTACTGTGATAAAATATGATAAACACAATTTAAATATAAACTACTTAAGAAGGAACATCAAAAAGCAATCATTTTATTAGTAGCCTTAGAATTCCAATTATGCTTATCAGTAAATATTAGAATTCAAAACTATTTCTTCTTCTTTACTATTATACTGGTATATTTCTTACCTTTGTCCCTATATCATAAGTAAGGCTAACTGATCAATGACTCCTGGTTTGGGTTAGGACACTATAAAAAAAACAAATGGATCCACCCTGACCTACATTGGCCTCTGTCTCAACCCACCACCACAACATGCACCCGAGGGAGAGAGAGAAGCAAGAATGGGGTGTCAGTCATGTCTAGCAGTCACTTATGATTCTTATGATCATTAAAACCAAAGAGTCCCTCACCAAAATATAAGAAGTAAACAATGTTAATATGAGGATTGCAACTAAAATACAGCAAATAGCTTACTGGTTTGACAGCTTATACAGGACACAAAACTTAAGTAATGAACATGTAAAATCAAATGTATTTAAACATTCCTTATTTTAAAACAGAAAACTTCTTAAAAATCAATATTTCTTTTGCCATCATTTTCCCGTCATGCTAGGATGTGGCAATCTAAACATTGATGACGTCAATGGTGTTACTGATAACTTTAGTATTATCAAAGAGCTACATTTCTTTTTTCAAGGCATAAGCTGCTTAGGTCTCTACTTACTGAAAAAGTTTAGGGCTTTAGTGTATGATCAAAATCTCTACTAGCATTGTAAAAAAATTTTTAGTATTGGGATTTTACTATAAAGTGATTTTAGTAAAATAAACTAAATTATAATTGTGAATTACCTTTAGAATTACTCTTTTACCCTTCAATTTATAAGAGATGACACAAAATTTCTTAGTTAAGGCAATAAAAAGTTTTATTATTAAAATACATTGCATGTCTGAGTTCATGGCAAATGATTGCTTGATATTTGGTCACTAAAAGCAGGATTACTTATGTACCATAAAAAAATAAAGCATTTTCATACAAATCAGAGACAGAAACCAATTAAGTGGCCTTTGTTTTGCTTAATAAACAACTTGATAATTTATTTTGGGAGAAATTAATAATTTCTAGTGAAAATGTTAAAAGAGAGCATATTAAGTTTCTGCTTTCATTTTAAAAAAATGACCTGACATGAATGAAAACTAGGTTAACTACAAGAAACACAGGCTGGGGTTACAGACATGCACAGCCAGGCCCAGCCTTACAAAAGTTCTGAAGAGTCTAATTCAGCAGGTGGAGGCCTGAGAGGCCCTTATGTATAAGCAGTGAGCACCCTTACACTCTGAGCCAACTCTCCAGGCCAGGTTATAGCTTTTCCTTATTAAGCTCTCGTGTAGTTACTATAATTGCTACTTGCATAACCCTTGAACCCTGTTTGGATTTTCTTTTTAATGAAAGAAGAAACTTAATTATTAGCACATCACTGTGCTAGGTAACCATCAGCAGTTCTGAATTGAGGGAGAGACCTTGTCTCAAAGAAATAAGCATGTCGAGCAATAAGGAAAAGTCCCTCTGGCCTCTGCATGGAGTGACCATCTGCATGTGAGCTTAGGCACACACACACACACACACACACACACACACACACACACACACACACAATCTAAAAATAGTCAATATTACAAAGATGAGGAAATATTATTAGAAGTTACATATTTACCATCCCATATAAGGTAATAATGCTGCATTCAGTGTACCAAGAACTGTATCAGCTATGAATATTGAATATGAAAGAAAATCTCTTTCATTGAAAGTTTAAGTTAATGAAAAACAGTCTCAAAATATATACTGACTAAAGATCAGAACCAAGACAAATAAAAAAAAGCCAGAAAAAATGGTACAAATTCATTAAGAATTATGGACTTACCTTGGTTCCTTTGTATATAGCTGTATTGTATTTTTTAGTGGCAGAGAATCTTGTGAATTTTGCTTCACATCCTATAAAAATAGAATTTCAAAATTTTACTTTTAAAATATAAGTGCCAAAATTAGCTATCCATTATTAAGTACCTTGGAGAATCCTTGAAAGGGCCACAATAGAGAAAAAGAATCTTCTTTCCAAATATACAAAAAAAAAAAAAAAAAAAAAAAAAAAAAACAGGTTAAGCTTAAACTCTAAGCAAACCCTGACAGGTGAACTGAGAGACTGTAAAAGGGGATGGAAAGAATTGGGGTGGGATAAGTGGGAGGGGAACTTCTATAATAAGATAAACCAACAATGAAGCAATACCATAAATTCCTTACTTTCATACAATAATCTCCTGAGGAAACTGGGGGCATCCCAGGATAAGGGGGGCCATGAATAGAATAGGAGGAAGCCTAACCCCATGAAAATTTGATTAGGCCTGCAACTTTCTATCCTAGTCATTGGTTCTTTCCTACACTGAGCTGTTGATCAAAGAGACCCATGAGGTCTCCAAAACAAGACAGGCTTTTGTCGAAGCTTTTCAAAACCCACCCCAGGCCAAAGGTAAGACCCTATTGCTGAAGAAACCACAGAAAGTCATCTCACAACACAAAGATCCAGAATGATAACCAGCTCCCAGATTGGTAGCATGTGTAGTGCCGGAAAGCGCTACATGAGCTGCCATAGGAAACTGGTCAATGATATTTGGAGAAAGCAGAAAACACTGATATAAAATTCAGACTGATGTCATGAGAATGCTGAACACACTGCTATATGGAAGAGACCAGCAAGTCAAGAGGCACACACCTGTGCAATAGTGGCACCAAACCTAGGTGGGTAATCAATGGCTTTCAGATCAATGGCTAAGAGAACCATGCAGTGACAAGGAACCCTTAACTGGAACTGGGATCCAGGGCAAAATCTTATGGGGACCAAGAACCTGGTCTTCAAAGGGAAATTCCCATAGCAAAGAGCTACAGAGACTACACCCATTAGAATCTTGCCAAGTTAGCAATATATTTAACCTATACTAATCTCACGCTCCAATAGAGATTCTGTTTGTATTTTCAGAAGGCAGCAAGAGCCATGGACAACCCAATTCCACCAAAAAGCCATGGGATGATGGCTGACATCCTGGGAAGAGATGAACCACCCGTGGCCTATTATCTAGGCCCCAAATGAAACATATGATAAAGCAATGAGATAATCAAGAGACCTATCACCACAGCAAGTCAGATGACCCAGGAAAGGTCAATGGAGACAGACACCAAGATACCTAATATAACCCAAAGCAGAAGATCAGAGACACTTAAGATCTCAACGATAAAGCAGACTCATTCACAGTGACTCAGGGAACTGAGCAGACGAGAGGGCAGAAAGAATGTAAGAGCCATGGTGGGGGAGAATATCCAGAGACATTGCCCCCCTCAGCAACAACACACAAAGGGCATGGGGGGGGGGAGAACTGGCTACCTCTAGAGCAATTCATAACCCTCTATCCCATGGACTGATCCAGTATGCCCACCAAGGAGGATCCCCAGTGGATTGGGAACAGGGAGGAAGGATATGAGGTACCATTATAAGATTTGCTCATACAATGTATCTAACAATGTATGGGTAATAAAGATATTTAATAAAAAAAGAAAAAAGGCAAAGAAATCATACAGTAAGGAGTACAGAACAGAAAAAAAATATCACTCTGACAGAGATGAATGAGGATGGAATGTGGGACAGGAAGGAGTGGAGAAAGGAGAGAAGGGGAAGGGAGGGGAAGGAAGGGGAGGGAAGGGCAAAGAGAAGTATTGGTTCAGAATCAAGTATAATGTACATCACCAGGTCTAGAGTATGTAAAGGGTTGTTCCATTTTGGAACCAAATAAAAGTGCTAGAAATAATTCTCTAAAAGATTTTTATACCTATGTTTCATGTGCTTATGAAATGAACATCCACTTTTTAAAATTCTAAACTGAAATTCCATAATCATAACTTGATTACAAGCATACAGCTATGAAAAAATTAAAGCTGTATCTGTAATTCCACATGTATAAATTTAAATTACACATAAATTCTAAATCCTGACATTCACAAACCATTCTAATGGTAACTGCTACAACATCCAAGGTATCAGGTGGACAGCGTGAGGGTTGCATTAACCACGTTTTCAACTGTTCCTCTTTGCTACAGAACAGTTTGTCCCACATTTCTGTGGTATTATCTCTTCTGATCCCAACAACCACAGAAGCCAAAGCAGATAGTCCCATTCTCTTTTACAGAAAAACGTATAGGGGCCCACATGATTAGTAGATTTTTTAAGGCCCATACAATCAGGCACAGGGCTGAGGGCTAATAACTAGTCTTCTAATTCCTTAGGCCCTTCACTATCTGTGTGCATACCTCAGCTCAGCTCAGATCATAGTATTCAGCTGACTTATAAAAACCTTAAATTCAGATTTAGTGAGAACAGATCAAGGGCTTAAAGAAATCAAAATATCAATAGGTTTCTAATTAAAGCCATAAAGAATAACTAATTACAATGCCCAATTGCCTTATAATATCACAGCAGTGTTCAAAAAGCTCACTGTACCTACTTTGAATAGTTCAGTGTTATTCTTCGTGCTGAGATTTCATTAGAACAAAATATACATCAAAAATCAAATGCAGACACACAGGGAAAGAAATGAACATGCAGGCAATTTATATAAAATGATGTAAATTCTTTAAATAATGCCATTTTCAAATTCAAGAACAAAATAATCAAATATTTGTATGAGGACTGTAGAAGAGATCAACTAACCATCTCCAGGAAGGTATCAGAAGAGTAAGACTTGTATGTGTTTTTGTCCTTCAAAATGAGAAGAAATGCAGAATCTCCAATTATCTTCTCCAAAGCAATTAGTGAATTAAAGAGTCTGTAAAGCAAAACAATTTATTAGCTGACAGCTCAAAACTCTTCATGTACTAGACTCACTTTCTTTACTAACAGCCAAATCAATAGTATCTTCATTTTCATCTTGTAGTAGCAAAGTGAAATAAATGATGAAAATACAACAAATTGGCTTTTTTCTTCAGAACTAAATACTTAGGAGAAGCAATCATAAGATATCCGTATGAGGGTTCATTTAAAAAAGAAAACTTTTTGAATATATATGAATCACATCAATTTATTCCACATGCTTGTATTATCTATAAATGCCATGCCAAATAACAATGTCCACAAAGATCACTCCCAATAGCTGTAAGGTGCTACCTTACAAAATTACTTGCTTCTTATTCTAGGAAAAAAAAGTCAAGGATGTGAAAACAATAGCAACAGAAAACATGGTACTAACTCTAATAAGAAAACTTAATCAGTATAAAAGCCATTCTTTAAGAATTAAAGGTAGTATTTGTTCAATTTAATTCCATGTTCTTGTTTAAGAGAACTAGAAAGGTTTCGTACAGATCTGGATGATGAAACTCTCAACCTTATTACTTCTCTTGGTCACAGAAATTAACAACTATGTTCAGATTACATATTTTAATTTTATTTATTAAGAGAGGGAGGAAGAGAGGCAAAGAGAGAGAGAGAAAGAGACAGAGAGACAATGGGCCCAAGGCCTCTTGCCTCTACAAATGAATCCCAGATGTGTGCATCAGTTTGTGCATCTAGCTTTATGTGGGTACTGGGGAACCAAACTCTGGGTCGGCATGCTTTTCAAGCAAGTGCCTTTAACTGCTCAGCTATCTCCCCAGTCAGTCTTCAAATTACATTTTTATGTCTGAGGAACCAAAAAGAAACTTAAGAATTCACTGACTTCCCATCAGTTCTGGAATGTAACCTCAGCACATGATTAGTGATTACGGAGGCATTACACAATGAAAAAGAACTATGGAAAGCTATGTATAACCCTTCAAATTTAATCATGTTTGTGTAAGGCTTTTAGAAACCAAGCATCCTTAAGCAAACACATAATGTAGAAATCTGTTGTTAAACCACTTTGACCATGTTGCAATCACCCATCAGAATGAATCTATTATACTTGTAGAGCTGTCGAATTATTTTCTCCAATACAGGAAGCAACTTGGGATCTATACACTAAAAATATTCTTCATGACATGCAACTGTGACAAAAAAAATCTGTCAAATAAAAAGGATGTGGTGGCATGTGAGTGATCCCAGCATATAGAGGCTGAGGCAAAAGAACTGTTGCAAGTTCAAGACCAGCCTAGGACATATGGTAATTTTCAGGTGAGCCCAGACTAGAATGAGATTTTTGTCTCAAAAAAAAAAAAAATCTGTTAATGAATTAGAAATAACAGAACATTCAGATTTCCTTCAAGGAAAGTGCCTATAATGGATGGTATTCCTTAAACATATAGTAAATCTACAACTTTAATATAAAAATCTTGTGATTTTAGTTTAAACAATCAAGATAAATTTTTTAGCATATCCAGGTATCTTCCAATAGTAACAATTGTTTTCAACAGAATAAAAAACTCAGTGAATATAGTTCAGTCACGGGAATAATTCCTTCAAACTAAGTTTGTTTCTACTATCTAAGGGCTAGCTTTATTGGGCAGCCTGAGCCTCCAGAATAACAGTTATGCTCTACAATAGCTAAACCCCCACATGGATCATAGAGTCACACTAAACTGAATGAAAGGCACAGATCAGTGTTTGCATCCTAACCATAAATATGCAAGTCCTAATCAGATGAGCACTCAAGCTACAACAGAGCATTCTCCAAATGAGTTCTTACACCAAATATATACAATAAATAAGTTTGAGATACATAAGGTGTAACAACATTTTAAATATTTGACTTTTGCATCAATGTGTAATTTTTCAGAGCCTCTAATATTCTAACATAGAACTGTCTTGAACCCTCTACTCCCTCCATCACTTCCACTTTCCTCCCTTTCCTCCTTCCTCTATGGCTGAAACTGACACATTAAGGCAGGGGATTATCTGGTGCTTTTATTCAGCCTCTAACATCCTAACATGCTATCATTCCATTGCTGCAGAACACAGTACTGGGGGAAAAAGCACTTAGGAATCATGGCTTTCTCATTGGCTGTCACAGCTGTTCATTAAACAGATGGCACCACATCTGTCATTCAATCATATCCTATGTACACCAGGACCCTCACTTCACCTGCCATTCAGCTTTTTCCTACCTGTATTAATGACAGCCCAGGAATAACTAGTAGGATGTTACAATCTTCATGTAACTGACTTCATCACCATTTTTTCTCTCCTTCCACATCTGCCCCATCATCAACATTTAAGCTGAACATCCATTACACTCTTGCAGTCCACTTGATGTTTTCATGATATAAACAAATTAACCCTCAAATATGCTATGCAGGGCAGGCATGCTGGCATACGCCTTTAATCTCTGCATTTGGGAGGCAGAAGTAGGAGGATTACTGTGAGTTGGAGGCCAGCCTAGAACTACAGAGTGAGTTAGTTCCAGGTCAGCCTGGCCTAGTGAGACCTTACCTCGAAAAAGAACAAACAAAATAAATAAATATGGGTTCTTCTTCTCCACTTTATAATTATGTGAGCATTTAGCCTGCTATCAAGAGCATCACTCTCAGAATTATCCTAGAATGGCACAGGAAGGTGTTAGTAGAGCCTGGAGCGGACTAGCTGATTTTACATGAGAGGAAAATAAGCAGGATGGGATTCATTCTGTTTCTAATTGCTCTTTCCAGCAGTCAAATGCAATCCCTCACTCACACACTTCCTCACAGCAACATTGATGCCAATAATCTGAGTGAACAGTGGTCAACAGTCCAAGTCTAAGAGAATAACCAATGCTAGCTGCCTCTTTGTTTCTAATTCTCTTAACTTGTGTTTTCAAATTTCCTCCTGAAAATGTCTGTGCTAATGATGTGATAATTGTTTACAAGTTATCAATTGAAGTGTGAAGCACTGGGAAAGCAAATTTACAAATGTCAAGTATAATTTGAAAATTACTATGGCTTTTTTTTCCCCTCTGACATGCAGTTGTGTATAGGTCTGATTTGTTAAGTTAAAACCAACAGAAACTATATGGAAGACCTAATGACTGGCCTCTTCCAAAGATCATAGAACAGAACACATTTTGAGGCAAAGAGTCAATAACCTGTGGCCGGGCAACTTTGCTAAGGCAAAGAGCTACTGGGAGAATGACTTCTTGTTCTAGGAGCTCTCCCCATCCACACGATTCTCACTTCTCACTTCTCAATAAATCAAGATGGCAAAAGGAATAGGAAAAGTAAAAAGGATCTGACTTTACTTTAAAAACGTTTTCTCTGAGTGAAACACCATCATTATCATTAATAACTTTTCTACTTTAAAGCCAGTTCAACCTCAGTAAGCAGAATACATCGACAAAAACACATTTCCCATAGGTAAGCTGAAACAGTAGTCAAGATTTTACCTTGAATATATTTCTGAAAGACTAAAATTAATAGTGAAGCCTCAAGAAACTTTTAAAACTATGATTTTAGAAAACTGGTCTAAATATTATAACATGTAATGAACAATATCAAGTTCAGATCAATTGTTCAGTACTGACTTCATGTGCTCTTTCTTTTGATAAGGAATAGTTATAATAAATTAAATTGAAAATTATAAGAAAATCAAAGTGCTGATGATTTTAAACTATTATGAAGTACACCATTTTTGTGTCTTTCTTCTCTTCCTTGCTTCCGTCTTCCTCCCTCCATCCTTTTTTTGGTCATCATTTATTTTGGCAATGCCTTTGTAACTTAAAGCCAGTGAGTACCTCATGCATGGTAGATAAATTACCACGGAGTCATATGTCCACATCTGTAAATGCCATGACAATAGAAAATCTAGGAGAAATAGTCTGAACTCTCATGAAGCAATAGGCAAAGCTCCTTGTCCAATGTAAGAATCCTTTCTGCATTGATCCTAAGGAGTAGTCATTTAAACTTTGGCCAAAGGATACAGATCGCCTATCACAAAAGGTCAGCTTTCCCATTACTAGAAAGTACCACTAAGTCCTCCACCTTTCTAAGCCAAAGCCTGTATTCACTGTTTCAGAAATGACTGTCTATACTGTCTTCTGACAGTTCTGCAGTGAGAAAGATACCTTTGTCTTAATACACAAGTCACCCTTCTCACCACCACTGCTTACATCACCCTCACATGACTCACTCTTCTTCCTGGTCATGCTTCTCATCTTATTCTTTGCTGTCAGTGTTACTCTAAGGACAAATCAAGCATCTAAGAACACATGGATATAGAGTAAGATGAGATTAAGCTACTGTACAATGAAGCAGGATTCTTGATCTCCCTGGGTTTTAAGTATGATTTAATTAATGACAAATTCTTGGTAAAGAAGATAACCCCAACTGCCATGCTACACTTCGAAGAAACCAGGACCAGCTTTACAGAAATGTTTAACACTGTTTGGAGAAAAGCACAACAATTAAAAGTTAGCACTGCTAGGAATCTTCAACAGATTTCTTGATGAACACTTTCTAAATAGGAGACACTTTGCTATAGCAATACATAGAAGAAAAATCACTACTGATGTGCTGTGATATACATTAACAGCTTAATCTCAAGATAAATATAGGTGTATATGACTCAAAAATTAAAAGATTTTATTGAAATTATTTTCGTGATTAGATTACCTGTTACCATAGTCCACGACCACCCAATCTTTTGCGGTTCCAGTGATAGCATCATGATGTTGAAACAGTCCCAAATTCCTTCTGGCTTCTGTCAGTGCCGGGTAATGTGGTGACGAGAGAAATTTATTTATTTTGTATTTCTGAGCTTGTTTCAGGGCGAAATGGTAAAGAATTTCAGCAGCCCTAATTATATAAAAGAGTGATTAATTCTGATTTCAAAACAAACATGATAGCTTATGATTACTGACACTAATGCAGTTTTTTTAAAGTCCACAATTTCAATAAAAATAATTTAAACGAAAGATAGTAATAAATAAAATTTCTATAAAATCTAAGGTATCTATCTAATGTCTGTAAGTTCTCAATCACCGAAGACCACTTTACTCACAGTGATAGAGAAGGTGCTAGTTACAGATGACCTGGGAACGAAGCCAGCACCTTTGGCAGGAATAGTTTTATCTACATAGATAAAACGATGAAAATATCCCTACATAGAGCAGTAAGAAACAGACAAGTGTACTAGCCTTTTCTGCTCCCTAAGAGCAACCCAGAGTCATACTGTGAGTATCAGCCACGGGCCAGTTACTTTTACACCTGCATGTTTCCAGGAGAGGTAGTGGGGAAATGCATGCTCACTGGAGTGGGATGCTGAAGACAGGAGAGGCAGAGAATGAAGGCCTTCGGTTTTGAATGATAACACACAAAAATAGAACTTATGAAAAAATACCAAACAGGGTGTCTTTTTTCTTGTTTTTTTCTTTTGTTGTTGCAGACTTTCTGTTGATGTTTAGGAGTTTTTGTTTGTTTTATTTTGCTTTGTTTTTTGAGACCGATCTCACCTTGTAGCACAGATTGACCCCTGACTCCCTCTAATCCTCCTAGGCTAGCCTCCCAAGTACTGGGATTACAGGCATGAGTCACACTTGACACTTTCTAATTTGGTTTGTTTTTCTTATTGTCCACAATGAGTTACAATATTTAGTGGGCAAACAATGAGTCTAATTTGTTTTAAAGAAAAACCTTTAGTCTAGAACACTGTTCAGAAAAAAAAAATGTGGACTTGGGAGGTCCACCTTTTTATCAGAAGAGATAGTTGATAAGATTTCTAAAAATGATCTTTTTAAAGGACATGTGGGTTAATGGCACAAAGTGTAAGATGCTTCTATATTGGAAGCACGTTAATGAAATGGAGAAAAGGCATCTTAAATGTATCAATGTTCAGGAAAGAGGAGATATTGAAAGTGTCTTTTCTAATAAGTGATGAATTCCTCTAAACTGCAGAAATAAATAGGACAGCATATAGTGTCCACTTTAAAATTCTAATCTTTCTAAAATTCATGGCATAAGAATCACTAGGCTGGAATCACAATTCCTGGTTTTGAAAAGCATTAACACACACACATACGCACACATTTTTTTTTAAATAGTAAAGCTAAAGATTTCAAAATTATTTAATTCTTTCAGGGCAAGAAATTGTCCCCACATCTTCAAATGTACTAGGCAAGCACTGTACCACTGAACCATATACCACCAGATCTGTTTTCTTCTTTATACCTTCCTGGTTTTTTAGCCCACATTTTATAATTATTACTATATCCAGACAGTAAGCTCACTTTCACAAAAATGAGTATATTCAGAAATTCAAAACTATTATATACTATTTGGTTTGTTTTGCCTTAAAGCACAAGTTTCTAAATATATTCTGAACAGTAATCACCATGCCTTATATATTCTCAATAAAGTAAGAATGCCACAAGTTTTTGCAACAAGAAAAAACTGAATGCTTAAATATCAACAATTCAGTGATATTTAGCCTTTACTCCATTTATCAAAGTTTAGAATAACATAACTTATCACATTATACATGTCCCTACAGGATATAAATATTAGTTTATTAAAAATATAATAATATATATTATTTTATATCTGAGATATTTTCTTAAGGACACTCATAATCTTATAAAAAGCCTTTCTGAAACGTACTCAGGGCCCACTAGCAAGTTAAAGAAGGTAGGTAAGATCTAAGTTGTTTTTTTCATATCAAGACTCATGAAAATGAATTTCTCTGCTAGGTCAAACGTAAAGAGTCTAAAGTCTCTGGGGTCGTTCACATGGGTCACATTTTCAATGCTTAACAGTCATGGCTACCATAGTGAACAATACAAAAACAGACAGGTCACTTGAACAGTGATTGAAAATTCTACTGAACTGTGCTATTATGTCATTACAGTTTCTATTGGCTGTTCAGAATACAAATCCTAAACACTTATTCGATAAACTGCCTTTTCATGAGAGTAAAAACTTATGCAATAAACTGATTATACTATGGAGGCAGAGCTCCAGTTGCATTGAAATTTCCTAATTACACTAAACACTATGTAAATGATATATGCAAAACTCTATAACAAGGCTATGCCAACATGAAAGAAGGAAATAGGAAATGTAGCTATCTCAAGTTAAACATACCTTAAATGGGATTCCATAATTCTATCCATTCGCTTATAAAAAGGTCTGGATGTAAAATAGCCACTCCAGTAATGATCATCTCGGTCAGCATAAGTGAAAAAGTCTCCACTTAGAATAGGGAACGTGGACTGGCCATTCCTCTTAGTTGCCTCTGCTGCTTCCAAAGCATCAAAATAATCTGATAAGGTTCCAAATTGTATCTAGTAAAACAAATTACCAACAGTTACACTTCAATTATGCAGTTCTTAAAATGCTTCATTTCTTGCACTGAAAGGAAAAAAGTTAATAAATATTTAGGATATAGTTTCAAGTTAAGATCAGCATAGAGCTCAGATTTGATAAGAATCAGAAGCTGGCCAAAGAAGTACCCCAGTGGGTAGTGGACAGAGAGGAGGGAAATGGGGAAACATTCACAATATTTGCTCATAAAATGTATATACTTATTCATAATAAAGATACTGAAAAAATTAAAATTAAATAAAAATTAAAAAGTGAGATCCTGGGAGGGGGGAGAATCAGAAACTGGGGTGGAGATGGGGAATGTCAGTAACACTTTGATGTTTTCCTAACATCAAGTATCAAATTTAATTAAGACAAAACATGTATAGTTAAGGAGTAAGGAGGACAACTATTTAGATCTAAAAATTTGTGCAAATGAAACTACAGATCCTTAAAGTAAAAAAAGTGTTCAAAGATCCAGGCATGGAGTAATACTGATTATTGAAAGATAGAGACAATTGTAAAAAAAATTATATTTATATACATGTGTATGTGTGAATATATACATGTATACAAATAAATATTATTTATCACCTGCAGTTTAAGTTCTTATAATGAAGAACAGAGAGACAATAAGCCTGTTAAGTAGGTCATTGAAAACATGGACTTTAAAGTGCATAAAAGTAAACATTAAGAATTAAGAGGGGGCTGGAGAGATGGCTCAGTGGTTAAGGGAGACACTCTGGGGCAAGGGTGGCCTTAAGTTGATGAGTGTTGGAACTGAGCTGTGGATATGAAAATAATGTAGCTATTTGTGCTATTTTCAAAATATTAGGATACATCTTAAATTTTTCGCAAGGTTAAAAAATAGTGAAAACCTAGGTAAATGATTAATTTTAGAAATATTGGTGTATTTTCTGGGTATAAGATATCTGTAAATTCTGAATATGTTCATGCATAACTTTTGGTCATATTATTAACCTACAAATATGTGCCTGTCAAAAAAGGCAATAAACTTTCAATGCTGTAAGAAAATCAAGACATCCCTCAAAAGTGAAAAACAATTTACGAGGTATACATTTTCAATCAAGTAAAAGCAATGCCTCTAAAATCCCCCAAAACTAAATTTTCTCATACAAGAGTCATAAAGAGCCAAACGCTACAAACAGAACTACAGGATAGAAAAGATTCACTTTAACCAATTAAACATATATTCAAGAATGATGTTTTCCAGGCAATACTGGATTCAGGACAAAGAAACTAAAGATATTATGTTACAGACTCATTTAATAATACAGGTTCAATTCCAAACACAGTATTGTAAGTATTTTATTACCTTTACTTTAAGCTGAGGTTGAGAATTCATATAATTAAATAGCTGCTCATAATTCTTGTACTGCAAATCCCATTCTGTATATTCGCTGTACCGAAAATCATCTCCTAGTGGCGCCAGAAGAACTTTAGTGCGGAAAAGTTTTGACTTCTTCCTATACTGATCCAGTAGCATTTGAGCCCTATGAAAGAAAAGGGACAATGTAAATTGTATTAAGAAAACACCAACAGGCTAGCTCAGTACATGGGAAGTATACATATTCAAAAGTTTATAATATTAAAATAAATTACTGAATATTTTTCCAGATCTTAGATAAAATAAGATTTATTAGGCAGATTATTTTCAATATCACATCGTCTATTTAAAATAGTCATAAATTCTTTACTAAAGGGAAACCGAAACCTTATAGTTTTCCAAAATAGACTATCCTTCAAGATATCACTCAACATTGGCATATAATCATCATAGTACCAATGGCATCCTGAAGCCTACCTTATTAACTACATCCATATAGCTTGTATTCTAAAATAACTGAATCCAAGACTAAAGGTTTTCTCACCTCCATCAGCTTTGATTTTAGCTCTGCTTTAATATTCCTTCCTCTAAGTGAAAAGTTAGTAACTGATTAAACACAGCAAAAGTGTATTTTGAACAAGAGCAAGAGCTACAAATCATAACCTGTAACATGTTATAGAACAGTATTTCCTCATCCAAAGGAAGAAAACCAACTCAATTCACACTTGCCATTGATGACCTGATTAGCTGTCACACTGTACGGTTCGACACTGATCTGATGATACCACTTGGAAGCTGAATTAGCTATTTTGATTTCTACCCCCAAATCCATTGAGACTCCAAAGGTCAGCTGAACACAATTTGCTGCTGTGAACAGCTTTTATACTTCATATTTGGAATCCTTTGGGAAAGACTGACCTAGAGCACTATTGAGGAAGTCTGATTTTAAACACTAGGAGGAAAAGACTTTTGAAAATGAAATTAAACAAAAAGATGAACCCAGAGTCATTCAAGTGTTTATAAAGCCAAAGCTTATGAAACTATTCTTTAAATGACAAATATTCCCCCCCCCCTTTTTTGGCCTTCTATTCCAGTTTTCACTTCAAAGATTATTCAAAAACAAATTCCAATTCACCATATAAAAGTTATTAAAGTAACTCAAAGAATGTAAGAGGCATTTTATTAAAGATTTAAAATTTAAAGTTCCATATAGACTTTTAAAATTTATACTATGAAATTGCTTTGTAAATACAAACTTTTATTCTTGATGAGTAAAATATAACCATAGGATTCTTATATATCAGCCTTGGCTTCTATAATTAGCATTTGGCATACTATTTAATAATTATTACTAATTAATATTTCACCTTCTAAAAATAAACTAGATTACCTATAATTAAGAAAACCTGAAAAACAGGATTACACAGAAATGAGAAAAAAAGTAAAAAAAAGTTTTAAAAAGTAACAATAGATAAAATATACACTATGAGTTGAGCATCCAGCTGCTTCCTCAGGCAACCACAATACAAAAAAAAAAAAAAAACTAAAAAAAATCACATTAACTATTAGATATACCAAAGCATGTGTGTGTGTGTGTGTGTGTGTGTGTGTGTGCACGTGCGCGTGTGTGCGTGCTTTACACATAGGGAAAAGAAAATGCAAATATTCTCATGCCTTTACATCTTGGATCGATCTCATGTAGCTCAGTCTAGCCTTAAACGCTACATATTTGAGAATGGCCTAGAACTCCTGGTCATCCTGCCTCCTCCTCCCTACTAGTAAGATTCCAGACATGTGCCATCACATCCAGATTTTAAAAATTTAGCTTTCATTAAATACATAGATCTGACAGCACAGGCATCTTAATTTATTTAAAAGCTATACTATGGTTAAAGGTACTTACTTGCAAAGCCTGGTGGCCCAGGGTTCAATTTCCCAGAACCCACATAAAGCCAGATGTACCAAGTGGCACATGTGTCTGAAAAGTGTTTGCAGCAGCAAGAGGCCCTGGCATGCTGGCACTCACTCTCTCTCAAATAAGTAAGAATATTTTTTTTAAAACAGCTATACTATTTTCCAAGCAGAATTTAATGTTTTTCTATTAAAACACAAATATTTTATTTTAACGGATTATCAAAACTAGAACTATAGATAACTTGAATTAATGAGATGCTTTCTTCATTAACACAATTGTCTTCTAAAGAAACAATTCATCCCTTTTTTTTTAATTTGAATGTATTTAAGTATAAATTCTTTTAATTAAAGTTTTCTTTAAGTCAAAAAACATCAGAAATGCAAGGATGTGGTATATTCATGAGAGCTGGCCAGCATTCACTGTTACTGAAATTTTTATTGAGAGAACAGATAATTACAATCTTCAGGCGCTCCATTTCAATAAATGTGTTTTTGCAGTTGAGTTGCTTTTCTTACCAATTTGAACAAGGGGGAACCAAAGTTTTATTATCAACAAAAGAATATGAAATCAATCAAACACAGTAGAAAGCTTTTTTAATATGGGGAAAGGAAACCACTATAATAGCATATTATAGGTTAGCCATTGTATATTGATCTATTGTTCACTTTCCATTAAATTATAATACTTGGTATGGTTGAGATTCTGTCACTTTTAAGTTGCTTTAGATCAGATCTGAATGAACACTCTGAACAATGATAATGCTAACTACTGATGCCCATTTTTTTCAACCCTTCCGCAACTCACAGCTGATTAGCCGTGTTGATTGTGGTATCTTATGAACTGCATATTTTCATACCTGCTTTGAACATTCCCAGGAGATATTGCTTCTGCAGGGACTCCCCAGGGACAACTATATCTGCCTCCAGGAAGCCGTTTAAAATCAAACTGGCAACATATTTTAGGATCAGGTCCACAAGTGTGAGGGATGTCATAGCTGTAGAAGGGCATCATGTGACAAAAAATGTCTGTGACGGATCCCATATCTAAAATAAAAGGCCAACAAATTTGCATTTATAAAATGTTTCTTCCCAAGCCTAACAATCAAAATGCCATTACTTCATACATATATGAATGTGGGAGTGATCCTAAATCAACAGGAGCTTTTCCAGTATCTTATACCCCAGCAGCACTTCACAGTCAGGCTGAAGGAAGATCTACAGTTCCCCCTCTACTGATGGTCTAATCTACTAAAGCAGAGACAGAAAAGGCCCATAATGAACCAGCACCTTCTCACCTGAAAGACACACACTGAATAGAAGTAAAAGTTACAGCTGGCTCATGAAAATCCTGACCTTGTCCACTCAAGGCTGCCAGCTCCTGCCAAAGGGCAATGGCAATTGGACACACTTCTTCCATTACACCAGCTGTTGAGCTCAGTGAGAAGAGAGGGAGTGGAGAGAAACTGAAAGAATAAAGGAAGATGGGGCAGAGGATTTTTGAAAGCTCTGGGCCAATTCATCTTTTGTACTGAGGAGAGGAAATGGGACATGGGAATATTAATGGAAGACCATCAAGAAAGAGTCCATAGGGTCCAGAGAACAGAGTGAAAACAGACAAGTAGAAGGCATGAATGAGGGTTGCTCCAAAAAGCAGACCAAGGTGTCCAAATGAACTTCTTATAAGAAACACAGACAAGAGAGACAGAAGGAAGGAACACTAGCTGAATGAGAACAAATGACTGCATATAGTTCTCTAAGATGTTCAGCTTTATAATAAATCCTTGCTTTTTACATTCAAAGCAAGTGAGAATGTTATTTGCACAATGCTAAATGCCTTTATTTTTTCTTCCTTCAGTCTTAAAAAAATTTCCATGGTATTCTGAAGGTACAAATGAGCATCACTGAAGATTCTCAACACAAATACACTGGAAAATCACTGTTATAGAGAGCAAGTGTATTAGTGTGATCTGATTTTCAAGACTGATAACTGTAAGACCCATAATGATAGTGATAGAAACCAGAACCTCTGTGATATAATATTTAGGTCAATGGGATTTTCAGCTTTCACCAAACCCTACATACCCCAATTCTGTCTCCAAAAAAACTCCAACGTTTTATACAAAGAAAAATGTTTTTTAATTGCATAATGAACTCTCTGGATGAGCATGTGTGAAAATCCAGCACGTTTCAGAAGATAAGCCATTGTTGGTGAATGTCCAAAGGGATCAATGGCCCAACCGGATCTAGGTTTCACTCCTGTTGATTAAAGAAAGAAATGTTATATTTTTAATTGATAAGTAAAAAGAAGTCACAATACATTCAAACCCATCAAAGCTCCATGGAAGTGTATATATATATATATATATATATATATATATATATATATGTAGCAGGACCCTTTGCCAGCAGGACTGAAGGAAGAGTCGGCTTCTGCATGTCCACCAAAGACAGGGAAGGCTCATGGAGTTAACCAGTTGGAGCTGAGAAGATGCCTCACCATCTCACAGCTATGACAAAGCCACTGCCTATCTATCACTACAGGGTCCAAGCCCTTAGCAATCTCACAACCCTGTTGTCTGGGATGGGGGAACATGGGAACTCACTGTTATTTTAACTTATAATTATTTTAACTTATAATTATTACAAATCTCAATAGTAAGGACTTTTTAAGTCTACCCTTTTAAAAATTTACTTATCTGTGTGTGTGTTTGGGTATGCATATGTTTACATGTCTATGTGAGTACAGGCACATGGGGAAGTCAGAGAACAGCTTTCGGTCCGTCTTAGCCAGTCCACCTCATTTGAGGCAGAGTTTCTCTTGAGCTCTGCTGCAGTTGTTCCTTTTGTTGTGCTCGCAGAGAGCTTCCATAAAATTCCGTCTTACTCTCCCACCTCACCATCAGAATGTAAAACTGCATAGGCCTGCCATGACTTCCAGCTTTTTACATGAGGTCTGGGAATTGAACTCAGGTACTCAGGCTTGGAGGCAAGCACTCTAACCACTGAGCCATCTTATCCAGCCCCAGTATGTCTTTTAAACTAAAAAAAAAAAGTCCCAAATTATCTTAGCATACAATGGAAGAACTAACCAAAATAATTGTTTCACTATATCTTAAGGCATTTTGATACTGATGTTAGAGCTCTCTGTCTAGGAGGTCAATGGAACATTTCAGGCTTGGCTCATTATCAATTCTAGAAGACACTAAATAAAGATGTATTTCTGGTTCCCAAAGAAAGTGACAAAAAAATGCAGAGGTAGAGTTAATGAGCTAAGAATATTCAAATAACATTATATAAATCTGAACTGTGAGTTATTTAGTATTGTTAAGTAAAACTTTACTTACAACCTGAAAACTTGGCATGACTAATATTACCCTGTGTATTTTTTGTCATTCAACACCTTTTTTAGCACTTCTACATACCTAAGGTTATGAGATCGCCTAGGGTTACAAAAATGAATTAACTCTGATCTTGAATAGACTATCATTTCAGTGGATATAACACAGAGTAATACATAAGCCAGCAGAAAAAAAAGAACTATGCTGAATAATATTAAAGAATAAAATGGAGATGGGAAGCCAGCAAAGGAAACTGAGAAGGGAAAGTCAGGACCCACAGAAGACCTGGATGCACAGGGGAACATATCTGTACACCATGTGCACACACCACCACACACTCAAATTAAAATAAAAGCACTCAATAAAAGGATATTGAAATTCAAAGAACTGACCACATAAGATTTGTGCATTTCAGATATGTAATATACTTCCAAAAATTATAACAAAATATTGATTTCATTTTAGTAATTATTTTGAGGGGAGTGGTGTGGATTTCAAAATTTTTTTATTTTTTAAATATTTTATTTATTTATTTTTCAAGCAGAGAGATACAGAACACCAGGGCCACTACCTTGTGGGTCTGGCTTATGTGGGTCCTGGGGAATCGAACCTAGGGAAGTGCCTTATCCGCTGAGCCATCACTCCAGCCCATGATTTCAAAATTTTAAAACTACCTTTTCCATTTATTCTAATATTGAGCAAATGAGGACAAGACAGCCAGGTTTGCTACAAAGAGAAAAGTAACTACAAATCACAAATATGGACAAATAGGAACCTGGAAAAGTACATGAAACTGAATGAGAAGAGGGGCTAATGTTTTAATATACAGATCGAAATATGTATATGCATTTGTCTACATATAAAGCTTTATAAATATGCATAGGTATAAAATATTTGTGTGTATCTGTTTAGAGATTTGAGTATCTACATATATACACACGTACACGTACACACACACACACACTTCCCTTGGTCACTGGGAGGTACAGATGCAATGATACCTTAGTACCCATAAGCACATTTTAGCTCTCAGATCTTAGCATCACAACACCAGTGTTTATTAAAAATAACCTGAAAGAAATGGTGCATCCCAGAGCTGAGGCCAGCAGAAAAATACAAGATATTAACACGTTGAGCTATAAAGAAATATCCAAGGAACGAGAGGAACATATTAAAGTAATTCAGGAAACAGCTCAAATGGGCTCCTAACAGCCAAATCTGTGGCAAAATATAGTACTAGATTATAACCCAATAAATATTACACACCATGATCCATGAATAATATAAATAAATAGGAAATAAAAAGATAAGCTCTTTTTCTGTTTAGCATAACACCAGCTAACAATTATAAAAGGAATAGTACAAGCGGAAGACCAATTGATCCGAAATTAAATTAAAACATACAATATTGTTGAGGAATAGGATAGCTCCAATCATTGATGAAGCACTTACAAATTAATTAGGGAGGAACGATATTAACAGCACAACAAAGAACTACAACACAGACACCTTTATAAACTGAATAAAACTGGCTCCTGTCTTGATTCACTGAGGGTAGCTGAACACCAATGCAGCCATACTCTAGCCAGAGAGAGGAACAGACAGGAAGGATACATCAATAAACTACATAGAATACTGAGACTGAGAGGCTTTCTAGAAAACTGGTTTGCACTCATTAAAAATATTAAGGTCAAGAATCCCAAGGAAAATAATTCCTGAAGAATTGTTCCAGGTAAGAAAACTAGGGGCTGGAGAGATGGCTCAGTGGTTAAAGGCACTTGCTTGCAAGGCCTGATAGCCTCGGTTCGATTTCCAGTACCCACATAAAGGCAGATGCAGTCTCCTATCCCCCACCACTTTCTCTCATTTTTATCTCTCTCTGCTTGCAAATAAATAAATAAATGAAAATTTAAAAAAATAAAGAGAGCTAATGAAAGAGAACACCTAAATAAAACACAGGATCATCAGCTTGGAAGAGATGTGAAAGATAAGGGATGAGATTTAAATGTAGCCAAGAAACTATCTTAGATAGTTCAGTGCATGTTAATATTCCTGGTTTGATAACTATATTATAGTTACATATGGAAGTGTCCTTACGTTCAGTGTTCCTATATTTAGAGATAGGGACAAGCAAGGTGCCTCAAATTTATTCTCAAATGATTCAGAAAAAAAAAATTTGAACCTATGGTCAGGCTATATGGAATCCTTCAAAGTAACTATCGTACAACTATTTAAGTTTAATATTAAAACAGAGGTTAAGTTATAAATTTTTTGTAAAATTATACACAAAATAAGTTTATATGAAATGCTGTAGTAATGCAAGCTTAGTATACACCGATGTTGACTACAGCATCACTGATGGCACAACCAAGAGCAGAGCTAGCTGCAAGGGAAGAGAATTCTCAGAAGTTAAGATACAGAAAATAAGATGTAAACTGTATTTTTCTAAAACTTTGTTACTAAAGAAGGTGAGGGCTAAGAAGATACTTAAGAGAGAAAGCCTGCTAAGGTTTCCTTGGTATTTTAGGCAATATATATATATATATATATATATATATATATATATATATATATATATATATTTATAAATAAAGACATGCAGGAAAGTTTAGACTATAATTGCATATCACAAATAGGTATGCCTTCAGTTGCAAGGAAATTATCTCTTCCTACTAAGACATGTTATTTTTAATATCCCTACCTTAAATATTAGTTATTTATATAATACAAAACTGTTTGAAACAAATATGTCTATATATACAATTATTATTTTAGACTAAAATGCTGGTGTGGCTGAATTTCTGTATAATGTTAACTTAAATTTTTAGATATAAATTAGGTTGTATCAGTAATTATGGAGAAATTTTTAGCATTATTAAAAATCAAAACGTCATGTAGTCATAAAACTGTTGCAGTAAATTTTTAAATATAAATAAACTTAATGGAGGGCTGGAGATGGCTCAGGGGTTAAGGCATTTGCCTCCAGTGCCTAAGGCCCCGGTTTCAATTCCCCAGTACCCACATAAGCCAGACCCACAAGGTGGTGGCCCTGGTGCTCGCTCTCGCGCTCTCTCTCTCTCTCTCTCTCTCTCTCTCTCTCTCTCTCTCTCTCTCTCTCTCTCTCCCTGTCTCTGCTTGAAAATGAATAAATATTAAAAAATAAAACATAAACTTAATGGAGTAAGAAGCTATAGTGCTGCTTAGTTATTATGTTAAATATCAAAAACCAATAAATAATTCATATAAATATAGTGCATTAAAAAGAAATCTAATCTCACTTATGAAAACAGATGTAAAAATCATACAAAAAAGAAATCTAATCTCATTTATGAACGCAGATATAAAAATCATAGACAAAACACATGGAACAGATTGAACTCCACAGCACCAAGCCAAAAGGGATTGATTCTAGAAGTCAATGACTTTTTAATTGAACAAATAGCTATAACATTCATAGAACAAATTGGAAAAACAATATTATGTTAATAGATGTCTGAAATCTAGATGTATTCAGTATGTACTACAAATTCAAAATTACTAAAAATAATTTTATCAACACTATAAAAAATACCTACCATAAGATAATAGATAATAAAATACTTAGTAGAGCTAAGCATTTTTCTGTAAATATCTGAAATAACAAAGGCAAACAGCACCATTATCAGAACAGAGCCAAACAGCACAAATAAATATATGGTATAAACACTAAATGGATGAAAAGATAATTTGCACTTTTGAAGACACTGAATATTCATAACCTTAAGAAATTGTATAATAGTAGTAAGAGTGAATTTGTTAAGTTAGACTTGTATATTTGCACACTCCCATATACAAATAAAATATTTAATACTTGCATTAAATAGTTAAAGGAAAGATGTTATTAAAAACAAATAAAGGCTGGTGAGATAGCTCAAGTGGTTAAAGGTGCTTACATGCAAAGCCCAGGTTCAATTCCACAGCACCCATGTAAAGTCAGAATCACAAAATGGCCCAAGCATCTGGAGTTTGTTTGCAGCAGCAGAAGGACCTGGAGCACTTGCCCTTACTAACTAACTTTCTCCTTTCTCTTGCTCTCTCTCAAATATATAAAGTAACACATTATAATGTGACAAAGAGATCATATTCAGAAGTTACAAAAATCATCGCATAATCACCCACTACAAATGCATTGAAAAGGATAAGACACAAAAACTTCAAAATAAGACATATCATTGGCCAATGAACCAAAGAAAAAGTACTCAACATCAGTAGTTAAGAAAGACATGGAGAGGGGAGTCAAGAGAAGGTAATGGATAGCGATTATGATCAAAATATAAATATACATATACATCCTATCAATAAGTGAAAATTTAAAAGTTACAGATTTCAGCAATTTCAAAAAAGAAAAACCTTATAAGTTGAAACAATAAATACCACTCCATCCCTCAAAATATGTTTATTAAAAAAAAAACAATAAGGGCTGGAGGGATGACTCAGCAGTTAAAGGTGCTTGCTTGCAAAGACTGCAGACCTGAATTCCACAGAACCCACTTAGAGCCAGATGCACAAAAGAATTCATGCGTCTGAAGTACATTTGCAGTGGCAAGAGACTATAATGTACCTACACGCACACACACACACACACACACACATTTACACACACACTCTCTCCCCCATATAATATATATATTAAATTAAATTTTAAAAATCTGGCATTGCAAATGTTAGCAAGCAATATTAAGCAGAATTCTAAATCATTGCTAGAAGAACAAACAATAGTAAAACCACACTGGCATACTTTCTATAAGTGTGTGTACACACACACATACACACACACACATTTCTGGGTTTATATATATATATATATATATATATATATATATATATATATATTACATATATTAGGTTTATATTTATTTATGTAAATATATGTATATTACATATCTGATTTATATATATACTACAACCCAGCAATTCTATTCCTAATATATAAATATGACAATCAACGCCTACAAGACTTGTGAGCAAATGTTTATAGAAATCTAACTCATACTAGCTAAAAACTGGAAGCAACACAGAAAAATGGATAAACACTGAAACACTTTCCAGCAATAAAAAGGAATCAGTAACTGACATAAATAAAAAGGATCAATTTCAAAAATTTTATGGTAGTGCAAGATATAAAATTACAATACAAAAACCAATACACAAAAATTTTATATATACTATCAAGGAATATGCCTACATAAAATCAAGAAAATAATCCCATTTACAGTGATAGCAAAAGAAATTTTTTAAAATATATATTTATTGTCCATAATGAGTTACATTATTTAGTGGGCAAATGAGTTGTTATCCCCCAATTTCCCCCCCTCCCCATCCCCGATCCGTTGGATATCCTCCTCCGTGGGCTGTCTGTATTAGTCCTTGTGGCAGGGGATCCTGGATAGCCTAGTACTAAGCCCGGTCTTCCTGGCCCAAGTGTGTTGTTACTGAAGGGTGCCATGCCTCTGGACAGTCTCCCCCACCACGGCCCTCACAATCTTTCCACAAAAGAAATTTTTAAAAAGTAGCCTAGGAATAAATATGACAAAAAGCACACAGCTTCCACCAAAACAAGTTACAGAACTTGTTGAGAAAATGTAGAGATCTACATAAATGAAAGGGTATCCCATATTCACATATCAAATCTTTTTTTTCCTAAAGTCCACCAAAGTCCACAGTTCATTAGATAAGATTATATAATTTGAATATAATCTGCACACATACTCCTGTATGTATTAAAACATCTTTGGATTATTTCTAATACTACTACAAGGTTAAATATAAGTAAATTATTGCTAAGCTATATATTTCAGGTAATATTGCTACAAGAATAAGAAGTCTATACATGTTCAGTACAAATGCAGTTTGTTTTCTGAATATTTTTGATCTGTAGTTGGTTGTATCCTGGGATGCTGATTGTATACATTAAAGCACTTTTGCTTTGGATGGAGCTGCCGTGAAGGCTCAATGGGGAAGAGCACTTGCTCTGTGAGCATGGGGCCCTGAGAGGTCCTGAAACTGCCCAAGTTGGATTTATTGGCACCTGTGTAATGATCTGGGCTTCATCAGTCACGTGTTACACTAGTCCTGCAGGAGCAGAGACTGGCGCTTGATGACAGAAAATGGCAGCTCTGGGTTCAGTGAGAGACTGTTTCTAGGAAACACACAGATGATCAGTAGAGAAGGACACAAGACGTTCTTCTCTTGGCCTCCATGCATGTGCACACAAGCTGTGCACATCTGCACACACACATGTGCACACATAACAAATCTTGACATTGTTAAGATGTCAATATTTTCTCAGTTGGATCAACATATTCCACACATTGCTAACAAAATTACGCCTACTGTTTTTTTAAAAATTGATGAAGTGATCCTCAAATTCACATGTGAAAAAAATGACACCTTACAGGGCCAAAACAAGCTTTAAAAAACAACGAAGTTAGAAAAATCATGTGCCCCAACCTCAAAAGGCACTTCACAAAGCTATGCTGTTGAAGACAGTATGGTACTGGCACAAGGGCAGCCTTGTAAGTCAATGGAAAGGACTAAGAGTGCAGAAATAAACTCGCACAAGTCACCTGACGGTCACAAGAACATCGGGACAATTCAAGAAGAGACACATCTTCTAAACAGAAGTGTTGGGACAACTGGCTCTCAGCATTTGAGGAAGTGACTATGGAATGCTCTCTCACACTACATAGAAAAATTCAGTCAAAAATAGATCATAGACTTAATATAAAAGGTAAAACCATAAAAATATCAGAAAGGAAACAGAACTAAATCATGGCTTTGGTTTAGACAATGCTTCTTTTTTAATAATGATATCCAAATATAACAAAGAAAAACCTAGATAAAATGACTTCAAAATTAAAATTTTGCTGGAAATCCCATAATCCAACTACTCAGAAGGATAAAGTGGATGATCACTTGGGATTAGGAGTTCAATATGAACCTGAGCAACACTGTAAGTGTCTTTAAAAAAGAATTTTAAAAGAAAAATTGCATGAAGTGAGAGAGCAGGGGACAACCAAATTCCACCAACAAGACAATGGATGATGGCTGACATCCTGGCAGGAGACAAACTACCCCTGGCCTTCACACAGGGCCCAAATGAAACCTACGAGAAACTGACAAGACAAACAGGAGACTAATCACCAAGGCAAGTCTGATAAACCTTCAGTAAGTCTGATAAACCATGAAAGGTCAATGGAGACAGACACCAACAATACTCAACACAACCCAGGGCAAAGGTCCAGAGATACTTAAGATCTCAACAATAAAGCAGACTTAAAACTCACCCACTATGACTCAGGGAACTGAGTAGAAGAGAGGGCAGAAAGAATGTAAGAGCCATGGTGGGGGAGACTATCCAGAGACATTGCCCCCCCTTAGCAACAATTCATAAAGGGGGAAGAAAAAAAGAAAAACTGGCTACCTCTGGTGCAGTTCATAACCCACTAACCTATGGACAGATCTAGTATGCACACCAAGGAAGGACGCCAGTGGGTAGGGGACAGAGAGGAGGGAAACAGGGACACATTTACAAGATGTGCTCATACAATGTATATACTTATTTATAATAAATATATTTTAAAAAAAGAAAAAATGCATGAAAATAAAACACTTGCAAGAGCAAAACAACCAGCAGAATAAAATAAAAAGAGTTTAAACTCATTCTGTGACAAAATTTTTATCCAGGATATATGTCTTTTTTTTCTCCTTTTTTGAGACAAGAGTCCCACTGCACCCCAGACTGTGACCTTACTGTATGGCCCAGCCTGGCATCAAAACTCATGATCCTCCTGCCTCAACCTCCAAGTGCGGAGAATTATAGATGTGTGCCATCATGTCCAGCTTTATAAAGTACTTTTATAAGCCAGTAATAAAGAAAACCCTTCTAGAAACAAGAATTATAATAAACATTACTACAAATAAGCTACATTAAACAGCCAATATACATGTGACAAGATTTTTTTTAACCGTAATGGCCTTTAGGAAAATGCAATCAAAACCATAATGAGATATCATTTCACATACACTAGGATAATTACAATAAAACACATATAATAACTAATGTTGGGAAAGGTAGGGAGAAAGTGGTATCCTCAGCATTGCTGGAGAAAAGACCAAAGGATGTAGCCATTTTATAAACAGTTTTTCCTTATGGTGCTAAACAGAGATACCCTGTA
Organism: Zapus hudsonius; assembly: GCA_004024765.1. NCBI lineage: Eukaryota > Metazoa > Chordata > Mammalia > Rodentia > Dipodidae > Zapus > Zapus hudsonius. Next base: position 55,985 of record PVHP010000271.1, read on the forward strand.
ACCCAGCAAGTCTACCCCTATGTTTATATTCAAAAGAAATGTAAACATGTTTTCATCAAAACTTTTACAGATGTATATAGCAGCGTGAATGACGGTCACTCAAAGAGGGCCCTGAAGTGACTGTGGGCTGAAGAAAGGATAACCAAGTGCAGTGTTCACAGACAATAAAGTGCAGTGCCATTCAGAGGAAGCTCTTCATAGGCTAAAACACAAGTGAACAGGGAAAACAACATGCCAAGTCTGTCTGAAAACAGCCAAATCCAGACAGTGTGCCCAATATACCCATGGGTGTCGTGTCTGTGGATCCATCTGCATTCTTCAAGGAAATCATTTAATCTGCACTGAATATGTAAAGCTTTTCTTATTATTATTCCCTAAAATTTATATAACATACAAATTTTATTTGCTATTAAAATATATCATGGTTTAAAATATATGGAAAATGTATATGTGAAGTCTTGTCATTTTATTAGAGACTTGCATTTTTATTTCCATGGGGAATTCTATAACCAAGCTCACACAGATAATCAGAGAGGGTTTAAGTGCACAAAGTGGATTAGTGATTACCTGGGACAGAGGCAGGAAAGACAGGGGACTATTAATGGATACAGTATTTCTTTTGTGGATGTATAACAATTTTAAAAATAAGTCCTTGTGACAAGTGTACATCTATGTGAACATATTAAACACCACTGAACAGTACATTTTTAAATGAGTGAATTTACTGTATATAAATGTCTCAATAAAGTTGTAACAAAAACATTATTCTGAGCAAAAGTAGCAAGCTCAAGAGGAATATATACTCTGAATCCATACATATTGCTATCTTATAGCTATGACTTCATTAAAAAAAAAAAAGGAAATAGCAAAATCAGCAAAGGGGAAAATGATGTAGAACACATTCTAGAGGAGGCAATCTGAAGTGAGCTTAGAGCTTAATTCTTCCAGCATCAAATTGTAACAGCATGTGTGAAATGTTGTCAAGCATGGAAACTCCACAGACTCAAATGTCCAGGGATTTTAAAGGGAAGTGGCCATACATAACATGTTCATACCAAGATTCCAGGTTCCCAAGGGAAAACACACTTCAATATTTAAAAACAGAGATATTCATTCAAGAAACCCAATCTGCCAGTGACAGCTAAGGGTCACCTTACAGGTAAGGCCTTCAAGGATAAGAGCCTCAGACCAGCTATGGTATGGTACCTGAACAGGTTTATGATACTTAATTTTTTCCCCAAGATTCTAATTGTAATTAATACCAACAACGATGTAATGGAAAGAGAAAAAAAACTAAAACAAGTATGTCAAAATATTAGATATCAAAAGGACTTCAATTAAGTTTTGATGAGCTGTAGTAAACATCTCTCAGTCCACCATCTTCTTCCTCACGTCCCGTGGTAGAATTCTTCCTTTGTTCAGGGCTATCCATGGGTCCAAGCATGTGGAGGACCTATTCCTACAGTTCAGGTGTGACTGACCTGAATTCCATGAGCCCTTCCCCCCAAATCATAGCTAGGCCTCCTTGACTTCAGCTCCCATATCTCAGAGATAAGCACCTGACCCAGGTTAGGCCAATCTGATAAAATATGAAAGAACATTCCTTCTCTTGGCTGCTAAATAGGGGGGGGGGGGGAGTGACAGTCTCAGCTGCCTAGAGACTCTTTCTGCATCATATGCAAAAAGCAGAGATGAAGAATGAAGTGCAAACAAGATAGTTCAAAGCAACAATAGCTCAACATGACTCCTCTGGATCCGACCCTACCTGAAGCTACCATACCTTCTCCATTTCTGCAATTCTCACTGGTATACATAGTATCTTCCTTTTTCCCCCTTTTTTTGGGAGGGGTGGTTTAAGATAATAGGCTACTGCCTCTTATATAAGCAAAACTAAATCTCTAAATTAATGAAATAAAAAAGTTCATAAATAAAATAACAAAATAGGCAAGGTAGACAAAGGCTGGGTAAAGGACCTGAGTGTGGTTCCCCAGAGCCCATGGTCAAGCAGGACATAACAGTGTGTGTCTACTCCCAGCCCTTGTGTAGCAAGCAAGATAGGAGGTGGAGATGGGAGACTCCTCAGAAGTTTGTATGCAGCACTGAATAACAAAAGACCCTGTTTCAAACAAAGTGCAAGGCAAGGACCAGCACCTGAGGTTATCCTCTGACCTCCACAAGCATTGCATGCCCTCACTCACACAAGAACACACATATACACAAACAAACAAGCATGTGCACACAGGCACACACAAAGATAAAAAAAAAAGCTAGGCAACCCTAAAGAAAACTATTGTATACCTGCATATTTGAGTCTATAATCTAATAAATATAAGTTAATGAAGGATATATTATTACTAGGGAAATTAATTACTTAAAGAAATCGAATAAGCCTTACCACATATCCCCAAGTGTAACTACCCAAAACAGCTCAAATGAAAGGACAAAATATAAATACGTACCTAGATTTTTTTCCAGCCACTGATGTCCTTCAATTAATTGGTCAATTAAGGCAAAATAATGTGCAGTTGCTTCATCAGGCATCACCCAGCCACCTGTTACAATTTCAAGCTGACCATGTTGTAGTAAACTAGGGAGACAATAAGAGGTTATATTAATGAATGAAAGAATGTTCAAAGAAGAAACCAAAGTGGCGCAAACAATTTTAAATAGCCTTTAAATATAGCCGGCATTTATGCATGTAGTTTGAAAGATTTTTTTTTTTAACCAGTGAATGAGTTTCAACTCCAAGGTCTCATAGTAAAGCATCTTAGGTGACTCTTCTTATTGTGGACCAAGACATATACTTTTTTTTTTTTTTTTTGCACAAGGGTATAACACAAAGACTTCTGATGACAGGAGTCATGTATGATTTGTTTCTGGTCTCACCAAGCACTGAACAAAGGGCTTTACTCAGGGCACAGGCTTGGTATTTACTGAAGGTTTAACATTTTAAGGATTCTGTCTGTTTCACGATACCTGTCTTAGGAAGCAGTATTCATTTTTGTCCTTGTGACACTGATACATTAATCAAGCATACTGCTCAGTGAAAACACTACTTAAAGCACTTTGTTTCAGACTTAGTTAAAATGTAGGCTATAAACCTTATTTTCCATTATTGATGGAAGAGCTTTCAAATTATCATCATCTACCTGCTGGTAATGTCTTTGTCATAATATCACATAAAGTAAAAAAGATGGTCAATCCCAGTAAAATCACACTGTGAACATACTTTTCTGAGATTTTTAAAAATTGTGAAATACAAGAAATTTGAAGTTTCATTCTAAGAAGCATAAAGTAAGAATTCGAGCAAATCTATTGTGTCACAGACCTGTACATCTGTAACACGACAGTTTGGACAATGACATGACATTTCCAAAAAATAGCAAGGAAGCTTCAGTAGGTATGTATCAAGAAACTACAAAAAAAGCTGAAAATGTCTATAAATTCTACTTAAGAACACAACTAAATCCAAGGCTACTCTAACTTACCCAACTTTGCTGTCAATAGGCTTTTGATTATAGTTAGTTTTTCTGTGTATCTTTCTGATGAGTACCTGACCAAGCCACACTGTAAAGCCTATATGCTAGCTTGACTCTTATGCCTAACAACCATTGCCTGGCAACCTGAGATGTAAAAACGGTCTATAGCTTAATTCCCGACCATCACATATAGAAACATTATCGTTCTAATACCCTAATAAAAAATTTAGAAAAAAATTTTTAAAAATTTAGAAAATTTCAGGTATAAATTGTGTAAAAACTATTTGTTGATTTTGAATAAGAGGAGGAATTACAGATTAAGAGAACTAGAAACAAGTGGTGAGAAATCACTGAGAAGAGTTTTTCTATCTTTAATCTACATTCTATTTTGCTAAGTAACTACTACCCCATGGACTTGAGTGACCGCCGAGGAACAGTCAACTATAGAAAGAATCTTAGATTATATGCAGGCAGTTCTCCAAGCTCCACTTGTGAGCAACCCTTCTCCTCCCTCGTGATGACGAGATGCTACTTAGATAGTATAACCCAGTTGTTGTCTTTACACAATGGTTACTTTAAAGACTAAGTGCACACTTATTAAGCTGTCTGCCAGAATTTTCATACTTTGTTCTTTTGTCTCAACATGCCTAGTTTCGGTTGACTTCATGTGTCAACACAGTATTACTCATGCCAAGAATCTCCATACCCCATGCTAAATCAGTAAGCCCCACTGGATCCCCTCACTCTACCACATGGAAGCCACTGTCATGAACCAAAATGACCTTTTTATGTCTACATCTCCTCTCTCGTTTCCTCCTACCCACCTTTAGAACACAAACTCCAAGACAACAGAAAATAAAATGTGTTTTGTTCACACATGTCTAGTACTAAGAAGCATGCGCTGGGGAATTAATGAGACTCTCAGATTAATATTAGTGTTTTATAAAGCTGTTTTTATTACACAGAGTTAACAGATAATGCAAATTGGAAAGGTGATACATAGCAAACAGTAATGGTATGATATATGGAAAAGATGAAAGAGACATTTTGTGAAAAGGTATCTATAGGAGATGACTGGAGCTGGAAGAAAAGGAATGTCTACTAGAATGGGACAGGAAGCCATTGTGCGGTTATAATTTAGTCTGGACTACTCAATCACATTGGAATTTCAAAAAGGAATGGATTATGATACAATGTCAGAGTAGAAAAGAATCTTCCTCCTACATAAAAATTAAGCTGCAAAGGACTAAAGAAAATGAAACAAAGAATAATGGGCCATCATAAAAGAGGGTATGGATCAAGTAGAAATATACAAGGAAATGGAAAAGATAAGAAATAAAAACAAATCTGTAAATCATCCCAGAATAGGGTATTAAAAATGTGCCCTTTTAAGTTTGTAGATAACATTAAACGTAACCATTACAATGGCACAAAGTGGCTTAGACTATAAAGTAAAAAATAGCGGAAAGATTGTGAGAGCCATGGTGGGGGAGACTGTCCGGAGGCATGGCACCCATCAGTAACAACACACTTGGGCCAGGAAGACCGGGATGAGTACTAAGATATACAGGATCTCTTGCCACAAGGACTAATACAGACAGCCCAAGGAGGAGGATATACAACTGATCAGGGATGGGGAGGGGGGGAATTGGGGAATTCGGGATAACAACGCATGGTTTGCCCACTAAATAATGTAACTCATTATGGACAATAAATATATATTAAAAAAAAATAAAAAATAAAGATTTTTATACTATTGACATTAATAAAGCATCAGATTAGTGGGAAATAGTAGATTAACATGGGATTTTACCTTTTTTAGTTTTTCATTTTCTGGGAGTGATATGAAACAAACTCATAAAAAAGCCAAGATATTATGGACTGGATGCCAAGGACTGTTTTCTAAAATAGCGTACTTCTATGGGCTTTTAAGAAAAACTGCATGAGTAGGTCAGAATCGGGCACAAGTGATGCCCCAATAGTGGGTCAAATACCAGTTTTAGTTTCTCTTAGCATAATTTCTCTAATCATATAGAACGGAATACTAAGTGGAATAAAATAATATGAGCTTTCAATATGCTGCCACAGCCTAAGTAATATGACAGGTAACAGGAATAGTCAGGTGAGTGAGTAGACCTCTTTGATTGCTAAGATGGCTTGAATGTCAAGTGTCCCCATAGCCCTGAGTGTTTGTGATTAAGCTTTCTACTTCATCCCCAGTTGGTGAAGCCTTTAGAAGGTAAGCCTTGCTGGAACCGGCTCATTGCTGGGAGTGGGCCTTGGGCTGATAAATGCAGCCCTTCCAGGTGTTCCAAAGTTGACTCACTCAGATGCTTTCCTTCCTGCTTCCTGTGGAGACTTGACACCCCAGCTGCCTGCTTTTTCTCCACCATGATGGAAACAGTAAGCCCCATCAACTGCTGCAACTGCACCCCATATTCTTCCTGTAGGGCCCTTTGAGCCATTCATAAGAATGGTAAAATAAATAATAAATAGGTAGATAAACAGATTATAAACAAAGTGGTTTCTCACAGGCAGGCAGGAAAGGTTTGGTTTGATATAAAATATTGACTGTGTTAGATGAAAATACTTGTCATGCATTCATTCATCAAAAGCAAATGAAAACAACACAGAAACCTCAGAAGCACACAAATTTGCCCTAGTATAGAATGTAAGTTAAGCACTTAAGAAGCATCTGTTAAATAAAAGAAACACAAACAGTATAAGAAATGAAGAAAGCTGTTGATCTAATTACCTAGCATTGATGATAATTATTTAATAACTATAAAAATTAGAAAGAGAAACTCACAGAAGCAATATACCAGGAAATATTTTAGATACTTATAAGCATAATATCAGAAAAGGTATATATAAGCCGACACAAAATATATTTAAAATCACTATTGTTAGTAATAAGAGAAAATCAAATTAAGACAGATTATAATTGTACTTTGAGACCTTAGCAATTTAAAAAATAAGTAATGAGAAATCCCTATATTTACAGAAAAAAAATTACTTAAATTCAGGCACTTCCAAGTACTTAGTGTTCAATAAGCATCAACTGAACTATTTCTGTGAAAAGCATAGGAAAATAATTAAAAATTGTATGTACCACCCCTGTGAAATCTATTCCTCCTCTTCTACCAAAATGCTCTTTGATTTCTGGCTAACTTCTTACATGTACATAATGCTACCTAGTAAGTATGAAATCCACAGGTAAAGGTGAAATGACACAGGGAAGGTGAGAGGAAATAAGGAAGTCTAGAAACCAAGAAACTATACACTAACCTTCAACATTAGCAATGCTCATGTTTCACTTCTTATGCTGGTCAAAGACATTCACCATACCCCCATGCTTCCATTTTAATGTTGGGAATTTATCGTAAGAAACTTAAGAAATTAACTGAGCAAAATTAAGCTGAGCATATCTGTCACTGCTCAATTTGCGTAAGACCCAGAATTTACTGCAAAGCTCCAGAAGCTGTAAATCATTTTCAGTGAGTGTCATTTCTACAATGAATCAGACATTTGGAATTTGGTCACACACAGAAAGATGCACTCAAAGAGTTTCTCTCCCTGATGGGGAAACGGTTACAGACAACTTAGTACCAAACAATGCATCATTTAGCAAGCATCAAAGAAGCACAAATTAATTTCATATGAGAAAATGAGATGAATTTGTAATCACACATTTGGGGAAATATGAAATAATACAAGATGGCACATAGGGTTTCACTCTTAAATTAAAAATTAGTTAAATGGAAAAGTAAAAAAAGAGTCTCCCACAGAATCAATTTACGCCCTGAAGACATTTGCTAATCAGATGCACTGAAGCATGTTCCTTTTGTGGTGAGTATCCAGTACAAGAGCAAAAGTAAGATTTGTTTTTAAACCCTCACATGACAACTGTGGAGGCTTGCAGTTCTTCCTGTTGTCAATGCCTGTCTTCTAAAACTTAGCGGATGAGGAGAGGCGAACAAAGGAGTCATCTCTCCATCATTCCTTTTTCAGTTCATTCCAGACTTGTCCCTCCACTCAGCTTCCTATCCATGTTTTACTGGCTGAAGCATTTTCCCTTTCAACATTGGTCAAACTGGTTCTTGAGAATCCATTACTGGCCACAATATCCCACACCTCAAACCTCACTTAAAATTGTCACCATTCATAAAACATGTAATCATTCTTTCAAAGTGTTTATAACCAAAGGTAATACATTTGTGTGTTTACACAGATAAAACTGTAAACTCCAGGAATGCTGGACTCACATCCGTTTTGTTCATCACCTAACACTAGGATGGAAAGAATGGGGGGAGGGGGAAGGACCTATACAAACCAGTAATGAATAGAAACCATAAAATCTTACATACACAGTAAGCTCCTGAGGAAGCTGTGGGCATCACCTGGTAAGAGGGGCCATGAATAAAATGGGAGAAAGCCTAACCCAATTGAAAACTGATCAGACCTGCAATTCCCTGTTCCAGTTATTGGTTCCTTCCCACGCTGAGGTGTTGATCAAAGAGACCCATGAGGTCTCTAGAACAAAACAGGCTTGTCAAAGCTCTTGAATACCTGCCCCAGACCAAAGGTAAGATCCTATAGCTGAATAAACCACAGAAAGTCATTGCACAACACAGAGAAATCCTGCGAGATCCAGAATGGTAACCAGCTCCCAGGTGGTAGCATGTGTAGTGCTAGTAGGTGCTACATGAGCTGCCAGGGGAAAATGCTCAATGATATTTGGAGAAAGCACAGGCCACTGATATAAAATTCAAACTGATGTCATAAGAATGCTGAACACACTGCTTTATGGGAGACATCAGTGAGTCAAGAAGTGATCACTTGGGCAATAAGTGTCACCAAAAACTTGGTGTGTAATCAACAGCTTTCAAATTGGCTAAGAAATCCACTCAGTAACAAGGAACCCTTAACTGGAATTGGGATCCAGGGCAAAACCCTATGGAAACCACTTGGGCTCCAAGGGGAACTTACCACTAACAGAGAACTACAGAGAGGCTGCACCCAATAGAATCTTGCCAAATTAGCAATGTGTGTCTCATTTAACCTATAACTGATCTCACTCCCTGATGGAGATTCTATTTGTATTTTTCAGAAGGTAGTGAGAGAGTCATGGTCAACCCAACTCCACCAACAAACCACAGTGATAGCTGGCATCCTGTAAAGCGATGAACCACCTGGGGCCTATCGTGTAGGCCCCAAATGGAACCTTTTTAGAAAATGTCGTGATAAACATGAGACATATTACCACAGCAAGTCAGGCAACCCAGGATAGGTCAAAGAGGCAGACACCAGAAGTCCAGAGACACTTGAGATCTCAACAATAAAAAAAGACTTAAAACTCACCCACCATGTCTCAGGGAACTGAGTGGAAGAAGGGGTGGTAAGACTGTAAGAGCCATGGTGAGGGAGAATATCCAGAGACATTTTCCCCCCTCAACAACACACACAAAGGGGGTGGGGGAGAAACCTGGCTACCTGCTGTGCTATCTATAACTCCCTAGCCCAGGGACTGATCCAGTATGCCCACAAGGAGGGTCCCCAGTGGGTTGGGGACAGGGAGGAGTGTAACGGGGCTATCATCACAAGATTTGCTCATACAATGTATGTAATTAAAGATAATAAAGACAGAAAAGTAAAATAAAAAGAGTTCCTATCAGGCCAGGTGTGCTGGGGCACACCTATGAACTTCCCAGTCTCAGAGAGTTGAGACAGGAGGAGGATCACCAGGAGTTTGAGGTTAGCCTAGGGCTAGAGTAAGACCCCAGCCTCAAAACAAGAACAGCAAAAAGTTCTTACTAGTATAAAACTATAAGAAGAGGGTACAATAACAGACATTAAAAATAAAATATGTGTAGCAGATCTTTCAAAATAACTAGAGTCTAAAAAGAAAGGAGAAATTTAACCTCAATCTAATAAAAAAAAAAATACAAGCCAAAAGGTCAATGCCATGGCACTTTTCACCTCTAAGACTGAAAGACCAAAAGGCTGCACAACTTACTGTGAGGCCACAGATGTGTGGAAACAGACATCTCACAAGCTGCTGGCAACAACTGTCAAACTGTAGATGGCATGTGTACTTTTATCCAGGCTCACTCAAAAAAGTCAGAAAACATTTTAATATAAAAAACTGAAAACACTAAAGATAAAAGATAAATCATGTACTAGCAAGAGACCAGAAATAAAATTACATTGTCATCAATTAATAGGGAATAGCTGAGAAGTCCCATTCATAAAATAGATGTTAATGAAAAGTTCCCCAAGAGCATGTTTTACAACATGGTACAATTCCACAAAACCAACAGCAAAGAAATGCTAAGGACATAGACAAGGGAACCTAAGCGTTGCTTATGGGAATGTTAACTGGGAGAGCCACTGAACCAAACAGTGTTTTGGTTCCTTAAAAAAACTAAATCTCTAATTATCCACTACAAAAGAATTCATAGGACAGACTCAAGGGGGTATCTGTGCCCCCATGTGATAGCAGCATTCACCATAGGCAAAAGGAAGAGACAATCTAAATGTCCATCAAAAGACAAAAGGTGATACAAGCCATTAAATATTATGCAGCTTTAAAAAGAACATGGATGAACCTTGAAGGCATTGCACTAAGTGAAACAGGCCAGCCAACATACATAAAAATATGTTATATAGTTCTATTTAGACAAGGTAAACAGTGTAATGAAACTTAAGAGACAGAAAGTAGAGCTGTGGCTGTAAGGAGCTGAGGTGGGAAGAAATGGAAATCGCTGTTTAATGAGCTCAAAGCTCAGCTGGGGGTGAAATAAAAGATGGGAAATGGACAGAGGTAAGGGCTGAACAACAAACAGTGCTTTACTGTCCCTGAAGAGTACACTTCCAACATTAAAATGGCAAATCTTATGCATATTTATCACAATAAACTATAGAACCACTCCAAAGGAATCTTAAAACCTAGCACAGGGCTGGAGAGATTGCTCAGCCATTAAGGTGCTTGCCTACAAAACCTAATGACCTGGGTTCAATTCCCCAGTACCCACTTAAAGCCAGATGCACAAAGTGATGCAAGCATCTGGAGTTTGTTCACAGTGGCCGGAGGCCGTGACACACCCATTCTCTTTCTCTCTCTCCTTGAAAAATAAATAAAATAAAACCTAGGACAATGTACTTGGTATGCTATCATTTGTTTTGTATAAATATGTACACATGTACTTTAAGTGAGTCTGGTCAGTTACCTCCTGTAATAGAACAAGGAAAAGAGGCATACTTGGACACTTTCATCTTCCATTGATAACAATTCTGACATTCTGATTTCTATGTATCACAACATATCAGTCTAGTCTACCCTCATGAGTCATAAGATGCAATCATGAAATATTCACTCTTTTGTATCTGGTTTCTTTTACTTAGCATGTTGTTGTACTGGTTTGATTCAGGTGTACCCCATAAACTTAGAGGAGTTCTGAATGCTTGACCCTCAACTAATGGCAGTTTTGGAATTGGAACCTTGTTAGAGGTGTGTTGTTGAGGGCGGGCTTATGGGGGTTATGGCCAGCTTCCTCTTGCCAACTTTTGGCACACCTTCCTGCCGCTGTCTGCAGTGCTCTGCAAACAGTACACCCTCTGCTCATGCCATCATTTTCCTGCCATGATGGAGTTTGCTCTGAAGTCTGTAAGCCAAAATAAATCCATTCCTTCCATAAGATGCTTTTGGATAGTTCTTTTCTGTGCAACAATGAGAAAACTGACTACCAACAGTTGTTAAATTCATTCCTATTACTATGTATTTCATTAATTCATCATTTTTACTGCTGAATAGTATTCCACTGTTTTTTAATCCATTATATGTCCTGTTGATGGATATTTGAACTGTTTCAAGTCTGTTATGACAGTGTCTGTTCAAGTCATTTTTGTGCACATTTGTGGGCAAATTCTTAAGAGTGCAGTTCCTTGGTCACTAAGTGTTGTGTTCAAGCTTGGAAAACTCTGAAGGCTTTTAGAAAGTCATCCCTCCACCCTCTAAACTCCTATCAGCAACCTATGAGAGTTTTAGCTGCTTTATGTTCTTGGCAACTTTTGTTGCTATCTGTCTTGTTTTTCATTAGCCTTTCTAGGTCTAAAAGAGTTTTTGGTAGGGTTTTCCTTTAATCTCCTTGGACACACACCCTCTGCCCTGAGACTGAAGCCTAATTAACTGCTTTCAGGTGTTTGAGCATGCCATGCCCTTGCTAATTCCTGGCACATAATCACAGCTCTCTCCTTAGAACCTGGAATTCCTATTCTAACCTCTGGCATCCCCTTCTTGAAGGGGTAGTTGTAGTTCTCAGGTTTCACCTTGGACATCACTTACTTCCAAGCTCCACGTCCCACTCCACTGAAGAAAGTACTTTGTTCCAATACTATGTTGAACTGTCTTTTCTGATTTTTCCTGAGGCATGGGACCAGGTCAGTCTTATCAGAAGGGAGGCTTCTGGGATGAGATAATATTCTAGCCGAGTCTTGGGAAATGAGTAGGAGTGAAATTATCCAATGCATGAAAGAAAAACAAGACTCCAAGTGGAACACAGGCAAATCACAATGAGCAAAACAAGAATATGTATGAGGGTGGCACAGGGCTCAGTCTGCCTAAGAGTGCTAGGCCATGCCACGCTGAAAGGGACCCTCAGGGTGAGAAGCAGGATGTGATCAGAGAAAAGAGCAGACACCTAGGGAGGAGACTGAGAGAAAAAGCCAGTCAGACAGACAGACAGACACACACACACACACACACACACACACACACACACACACACACACACCACCCCAAGCATCTTTAACCAGAGAAGTAACACAGTCAGACTGGACTATCAAAACTTCAGAAAGCACAGGGCTGGAAACAAGATCATCTGGTGGTCTTCATAACAGCACCAAGATGAGCAATGGGGATGGAAAAGAAGGGACTCAGACTAGGGATATGAAAGAGGAGACCAACGGCTTTCAGACTGTTTGACTACGGAGCCACCAGCAGGTTGAAAGGCAGAGGATGACAGGAGTCAAGAGGACTAGAGCTGAGGCAAGGCTGATCGACTCAGTTCCCCACCACCACCACCATACTTATTATTAGCTAGGTAGTGTCAGACATGCTTCTTATTCTTCTGCTTCAGTCTTCAACAGCACAATGAGGATAATAAAGAACCTTACTTACCTCAAAGGAAAGTAAGAGGACTTCCTAGATAACTGAATACTTGAACATGCCTAACACAGTACCTAGTGCGTTTTAGCTCTTAAAAGTACCATTAACCAAGGCAAAAGAAAGAAGTCAGGGACTGAAGCCCTAGATCTGAAAGTAGCTCAAACACTGGGCAATTATAACAGAGTGGACTTGGTGGTTTGAATGTAAAATGTTATCCATAGTGTTAAGTGTTGAGTACCCAGCCTTTATTTGGGAGGTGGGGCCTTGGTGGAGGATGTGTGGTGCTGTGGAGGGGGCAGGCCTTGGATTGATTTTTCCAGCCCAGCGGATAATCGGAGCTAGCTCATCTTTGCTGCTCTCACTCTGCTTCCGGCGTATGAAGATGTGAGCAGGTTGCCAGGCTCTCTCTGCCATAGTTAAAAAAAAAAAAACCTCTAAGCTTGAAATATACCCTTTCCTCTATAAATTGCTTCTGGTCAGGTGTTTTGTCCAAGCAACGAGAAGGTAACTACTAGAATGGACAAGCATGAAGCAGAAATGAAGGGATATCACTCCACAAGCAAAAGAGAGCAGAGCAAACCAGAGAATCAGTTACGTTAAACCTGGGTGCTTTGCTTTGATCCTGCTGATATAAAGCTAAGTATCTTTAGCTCTGAACTCAATCCAAATCTGCAAAAGGCTTTGAAGTTCACAAGGCACACTAACTTCACATTGCCCCATATATTTTACAGCAACCTTTGGTTAAATACCATAAAATCTGACCGGTACAGAATTTATAATAAATACCTGTGGTAAGAGTATTGATGGTCCATTTTTCAGGGAAAACCCCAAACATCAGTTAAGTTTGAATTCGTACTATTTAAAAAAGTAGCATCAAATATTTCTGATTTCAAAGAGCAGAGAGATAGGTTTGTTGAAGGATAAGCCCAGAGAAACCAAAAGGATAACTTAAAAACTGGAAGAACAGATGTTGCATTTTTGGAAAAGTAAAATCCAGCAATGGGGAGACACACCCAGTCTACACAAACTGAAGGTACTTTACAACAAAATGCAGACACAGAGAGGCCTGTGAACAACGTGACATAGGTTCCAACCACTCAGTGAGGTTTTGCACTAAACACTGGTCTACATAGCAGGGGCAAGAGGCAAAGAGGCAGAGTAACAATAGCTGGTTCAAGTCAAGAGTCCAGCAATGATCAATGAGCATGGAACGTACCAGGGCTAGTCACAGGAATTGCTAAGGGATAAAGTTTGACCAAATCAAACATCAGCTAGCTGCTTCACTGTGCATATGAGTTCACATTTCAGTGTACTATAAACACTACACATTATTTTGCTGAAGTCACCAAAATATCCACATATGAAGCCTAAACGGTAAATAAAACCAGCATAGACCAAAAAAAAATTTAATTATTTAATAGAAGGCAGTGTCTTTAAAGTCCACTAGATATATAGTCCAAGAGGGTAGCATGACTATAACATATAAAATTACTTTGAATTACAAAAAAAACCCAAAACTAAATGTTGCTTTCATGGATATCCCTTTAGTTAACTAGATTTTCATTTTTAAAAGCTTATAAAGCTAAATCCTCTGGCCACTGGTGGGGAGAATCCAAAAAAACCATTGCTAGAGTAGATTATGGGATCACGGAGCTATGTTTCTGTTAAGTTCCTGTAATCAATTGGCATTCTTCAGGGACAATGAAAGCCTAGGTGGAACTCTGCTGGAATTTGCAGGTTCCGCTCTGCAACAGCTGGCTTGCAATTTAGGTAGAGACATTTAATCCATAGCTCATCCTCAAGGAGGGAAAAGCAGCCAATACATAAACATTACAGCAGGAGTCAAAAAACTTCTATTGGTAATGGTACTCAGTACTGCCTAAAAATTATAAATAATAGGAAAAAATCTAAAGATCGATTGTGTTTTCCCCACAATGTATAGATGAGGCCTACATTTAGGCAAAAAACACTAATGATGTTTTGTTCAAATAAAATAAAACAACAAATGCTTTTCTCTAGTTCCATGGTTTAAATGTAGTAAGTGAATGAAAGTGTGTTTATAGCTGTAAGAGAGACTTTTAGCAAATTTTAAATAGAGAAAAAATCTCAACAGCCTACTATAGTCTTAAAATGCTCTTGTTCTTCAAGTAAAATAGTAGTACTATTATGCATCATGCCTTTGTTTCCCAATGCCAAGGAAGCAGCTCCCTAAAGGAGTTTGGAACACTGGATTCAGCATTAGATTTTCATTTACTTTATACACAATCTTTTCATTCTCTATCTTAATTAATGGGTTGAAGCATGAAATTTCCATATCAAAATTTGCATATCAAAAGTAGTCAAATCTTGACAATTCTAAATTATTCAACATTAGTAAAGTGGCCAACAGCAAACACATAGGCACAGAAGAGCTACTAGCAGAAAAGAAACAGGAGTTCAATGGGAGGGGGAAGGGAAAAGAAAGGGTAATAAGAGGTGATTATGATCAAAATATATTATCAACATTGTCAAAAAAAGTAATTCCTATCACTATTATTAGTTGTGAGCAAAACAAACTAATGCTGGAAAGAAAAGGTGGGGGAATTCCTGGGCACAAATAACTGAGAACAAGGCTAGAAGTCCAAGCTCAATGAAGAAAATTAAGATTACAGTGCAGGGTCCCTGGGAACCATGTCATAGGCCAAGAAGAGCTAATGCAAGGAGCAAACTTCCTCTATATCTGCTCCCTTCTTCTATCTGTCAGCTCTCATCTCACTCCCTGAAGATTCAAAATCCTCAAAATAAATATGCAGATGCACTGAGTGCAGATCATAGTTGACCTGTCAGGACAAAGGCAAAAACATGAAAGATTTGACTTCTCTGCATGAGAGACCATTTCCCAAAGGAAATCACATGGAGTCATGCTGACCAGCCAGGAATAAATGCAGCAAGGAAACTGTCAGAATTTGGTTGACAGAGAAGAGATCTAAGCCATTTATATACCATGTTTGGGGACAAATTCCAGGTGTGAATTGTTGTTTCTGCTCAAAGATGAATATAAGGGGGAAACACTTGGCCTTGTAAGGATCCCATGGCTGAGTTAAAGCAAAGCATTCCATGTGAGGAAGGAGTAGGTTCAATGCAGCAGACAACTAAAGGGAGAGACCATGAGATGCAGTGACTCTAACAGGCAAACTGAATATCATATGCAAAACAGAGACTAGACTCCACAGCCAGAGTTGGGTTCTAAGACAAATAAAACAAAAGTACTAGTCAAATAGGAAATGCAGAACACATAAGCTGAGGAAATATCCAAACTAATAGATGGAAGACAAGAATAGAACTTGGTAAAAATTAAAAAATTCAGGAATACATTTTTGATGCTAAAACCATCTCAGCACAGGGTAAGAAATAGCTATCTCCAATGAAGCATTATATAAGCAAGCATTTCAAAAATAGAACAGAAACATAAGTCTTATAATTAACTCTTCCTATGAAAGGATGAAGACTATCAAGATGATTTCCACACTAAAAAAATGTCCAAGAAAAAAATTAAACATTAAAATAATATGAGTTACTAATATTTATTGGGGATGTAAAACTATGGGAGTCAGACTGGAGATGTAGCTCAGTAGTAGAGCACTTGCCTAGGTTGTATGAAGTCCTGGGATCAATTTGACAAATAAATAAATTAATGAATGAAAATGCCCCAGGCATGTGCTGAGCATCTTATTTAATTAAGCCTTATAAAAATAAAAAAAATTAAATTTAAAAGGCTCCAATAATATCTTCATTTGAGAAGTGTGCTCCAGCACAGAGAAGGGAAGTTACTTACTCAAAATTACACAGATTAAAATTGTCAGGATTTCAATGCAAGCAGCCTGTGTACTCAGCCTTTTGAGATACTCCTTCAAATTTACTGTCTTTAAATAGGGCAGCTCAAATTAAATTCTAACAAAGGAACAAGAAAAATGGCATGACCACAGTTTCAATCATTAAAAGGAGAACCAATGAACTAGGGGATGCAGCACAGTTGGGAGAATGCTTGCCAAGCCCACAGGAGCGATGGGTTCAATTCCTGGCACTCAAGAGGTGAAGGCAGGAGAATCCCAAATTCAAAGTCATCCTCAGCTATGTAATGAGTTCAAGGCCAGCCTAGAAAATTTGAGACCGAGAGAGAGTGAGTGAGAGAGAGAGGGGAGGGGAGGAGAGGGGAGGGAAGGGAGGGAGAAAGAAAAGGCAAGACAAGGCAAGAAAAAGGGCCGAAGAGATGGCTTAGTGGTTAAGGCATTTGCCTGCAACGCAGAAGGACTAGATTTCAATTTCCCAGTGCCCATATAAAGTCAGATGCACAAGAGGGCGCATGCACCAGGAGATCTGAGTTCATTTGCAATAGCTGGAGGCCTTGGCTTGCCCATTCTCTCTCTCTCTCTCTCTCTCTCTCTCTCTCTCTCTCTCTCTCTCTCTCTCTCTGTGTGTGTGTGTGTGTGTGTCTGTCTCTGTCTCTCTGTCTCTCTCTCCTAAATAAAAAAATAAAAAGAAAGGAGGGATGGAAGGAGAGAGGGAAAGAAGTAGACAATTCCTCTCAAGCTGAAAAAAAAAACACTGACAATAGAATAAATCAGAAGGTTGTGAGAACTGTGGACAATTTAATTCTACAAACAAGATGGGAAATGATAGCTGAATCCCTGGCAGGAGAATAACCACCCCTAACACACCAGCTCAGAAGAACCACCCTAACACACCAGCTAGGACCCAAGTGAAACCACAGAGAAAGTGGAGAGATGAGCAAGAGTGCTGCATCCACAGCGAGCCTGACAGCACAAAAGTAGACTTAAAACTCCCCCACCCTGGCTCAGGGAACTTTGCTGAAGAAGGGGCAGAAAGACTGTAAGAGCCATGGTGAGAGAATACCCAGAGACATCCCTCCCCTATATACAAAGTTTCTATTAAAAAAGAGCACACACACACACACACATCACACCTTGTCTCTATAGCAGTCACATGATAAGCCCTAAGAAAAATTAATTTTAAAATATTGCTCTTACACTAATATATAAAAGCAAAGAAACAACAGTCCACATTGTATAATTAAACTGGAAGCCTGGTTGGGTAGGAAGAAAGCTCTGATAAAAAAATTAAATTTCCATTTATTTACTTTCTCCAAAAATGACTTCATGCTAATCTCAAGAGACCCACAAAACTGAATGGGAGCAGTGGTAGAAAATATTGGTCTAAATGCTCCCCCTTTATTCTCTATTAACTCCATATGAATCTTATTTTTTGATAGCTACAGATGAGAAAACTGAGAATTGGGGGCTAGAGATGGCTCAGCAGTTAAAGGGGCTTGTTTGAAAAGCCTGATGGCCTGGGTTCAATTCCGCGGTACCCTTGTAAAGCCAGATGCACAAAGTGGCACATGAGTCTGAAATTTGTTTGCAGTTTCAAGAGGTCCTGGCATACCCATCATCTCTCTGTGTCAGCCTCTTTTACTCTTTGTCTCTCTCAAATAAATAAAAATATTTTAGCTGAAAGAAACACTGACAATGGAATCAATAGCCTGGAGTCTTTGCAATCCCTGAACCATAACTTATGTTCAAGAAGTATCCTATACAGAGTGAGTGAATGAGTGAGCGAACAGGCACCAATGGATAAAGAAAGAAAAAGGGATAAAAATGAAAGGAAGCTGACATGAACACACTAGCAAAAAATAAGGACAGTTAGTTCTGATAGAAATATTGGTTTTAAAAATGAGCATTTGTTCCAAAGTGACTGATTATATTAGGAAACAAATTTTTTCATTGTTTGTATATAGTCACTGAGAAGAGTAGGTAAAGGCAGAGAGCTGTACCCAGCTGAACCATAGAGGAATGAACATGTGTGCATCCCACAAAAAAACCCTGCTCCCTCAGTTTATCACAGTATGAGTCACACACGCACACCTGGCACGACAGTAAAGCCAACCTCAGAAAACACACTTGCCACAAATTCCACCAACTTCAATCTCGATCTGAGTTCTCTTCAGACAGTCACTACCACAGGCAAACTTCCAATCTTTCAAGGTGAGGTGATATTTTTCCTAGCATGTATGTAATTCTTAACTGATTGGACTCATGACAAATAGCACTAGTCCTTTCAGGGTTCCTTTTGCAGGTTCTTGCATGTGTCGCTAACAAGCTGTTGAGTGCTGTGCCCCAACTCCACTTTTATCCACAGCAGTGAGTTATGAGTGTGGCTGTGACAACAGAACTGACTATTCACAGGTAACAAAAGTAATTGTAAAACACTGAAATGGCAGATATCTGTCCAAATCTATATTCTACAAACATCTCCTGCTTAAGTTCCTATAGTAAGTTCAACACTGGTCACAGGAAAAACCTAAAAACTTCTACTGAAGAAAAATTGTGGAGTCTATACTCCAATCATAAGACAGGGGTAACTTTTAATAAATATAACTGGGAAAAATAGTGTCTACGCATTGAAAAATTATTCTCCTGACAAACTAAAGTAAAAGATAAGTATACAGAATGTTTAGGAGAAAAAAAATAATGAGAAAATAACAAAATTTCAAAGCTAGTTAAAATTGTGCTAAAAGGCATACACATACACAGAAGCATACTTAATAAGTGGACTGTCCATTTAGGTTAGTAAAACCAGACAGGATTTATGAATGATGAAAAATAGAAAAAGCAAGGGTAAAAACTAGCAAACTACAAACAGATTCTGGGCAGTGTGGGAATAGGCCAAAAACCAGCAAAAGTAAAATTTTTAGCCAATCTAATTAAAAAATAAAGAAAAATTAGAGAAGTATTAAAAAGCAAAAATGACTATATGGGATAAATTCTTAAAACATAAATCATTTCAGGAAAATTTCCATAAAGTTAGCTGTTTTAGAAAATATGAAGTATAACTTGTCCTCAGTAAGATTTAAACAAACAAAAAACTTTATAAAATCTTAATACCTGAAAAAGTAGCTATAAAACAAATGTCAGGCCCATGGAGTTTTATAAAGTAGTTCTTAACTTTTAAAACAAATGCAAAATAGTACCTAGACTTAATCTATGGATTCAGAAATGTGGGGTTTGATTTTCTCTTACTTCTTTTCTCTCTTTCCCCTTCTCTTCCTCCCCCCCATTATTTTAATCTAAATTCATGGCTAATAGTTCAACTTACAAAGTCAAGGTGCTCTACCTATCATTTTAGAACTACATTTTATCTTGGTTAAGTAGAGGGACTTCCCTGTATCCCTGATCCCCACAGCAACAGACATCTACAAAGGAAGAATAGCTAGCTCTTCTGACTATGGTAGTTACCCAGGCCTCATATCCCCAAAGCTTATAGCCTTCACTTCTAGCACCCACCTAACCAACACTGTGTGACTGTTACCAGGGGAAAAAAATTCTCCAAAGAACATAACAGATACCAATTAACCCCAAATTACCTTTTAATGTTTATGTCAATCCATCAAAATCAAAACATTTTTAATGGGGCGAGTAGAACTGAACAAATTATTTCTAAAGCTCTTTGGGAAATTTAAATGGTTACTCATTAAAAGAAAATTTCCACCAGGCATGGTAGCACATGTCTTTAAACCTAGTACTCTGGAGGATAGGAGGACTGCCATGACTTCCAAGCCAACCTGAGACTATACAGAGAATTCCAGGTTCCAGGTCAGCCCGGTCTAAAATCAGACTATTAAAAAAAAAAAAAAAAGAAAGAAAAGAAAAGAATATTTCAAACCAGGCATGATGATTCATACTAGTACTCAGGGAGGGCTGAGATTAGGAGGATCATTGTGAGATTGAGGCCAGCCTAGATAGGTACGTGAATCATAGAGAAGCACCACGTGTGCAAAGGTTGCATCCTCTGCGGGTGGACAGCCTGGCAGGATGGAGCACGAGCCCTGCCATGTGCTAGAGTGACCCTGGATGAGTCTGTGTCCTGAACTGGAAAGCAAGGATCATGGCTAGACCAACTTCACAGAGCTGATGAAAGGATCATCTACAACTTGAAAGATACTCAGGACAGTGACTAATTCAGTGTGTTAGATCAGTGGCATTAAATAATTCATAGCAAAATACTCAACTGTTGAAAGCAGGTGTAATTAGATCAGAGAACCCCCATATCACACCATATTTAAAAACTAATGTTGAGGTCATGATAGACGAATGGTGAAAAAAATAAAACTAGAGGAATAAAAGAACTATTTATCTGAACTATACATTTCTATGACAGCAAAAACAATATTAAAGAAAAAAGATTAGCAGATTTGACTACACAAAAATTTTAAATCTGTACAGCATGGACCACAAATTGAGAAGAAAATCTTCAGGAAAAAAAATATGTATTCCTACAAATGAGTAAAAAAAAAAAAAGTGAACAAGCAAGCTGCATGTCAAAACCAAAAGACAAAGAAAACCATCTTAATTCATATGAGAAAATACACAACTGTTATCAAAAAGCAAATTAAAATATATTTCAGGCATCATGTTGCTTTGTTGGCCATTAGGCAGAGAGACTGATTTCTACAAAGACTGAGCAGCACTCTGAAGCAGCCTTCCCAGGGGTCACTTTGATTGTGTGCTTTTTAAAATGTCAAGCCCCTCTGCCCTAGAAATTCAACTTCTAGGACAAAACATAAGGATTTCAATGGAAAAGTTTTGCATCCTTTTTTTTTAGAAATGAAACAAAATCAATGCAAACAGGCCGTGAAGAATTATTTTCAAGTTCAGATATAAAACTAAAATTTCACTTTCTAAAAACTCTACACTTGTTAGTGATCTTATTACCAAATTAAAAAAAAAAAAGTTTTCAAACAAACCTTTTAACAGCTTCCTTCTTCGGAATATCTATAATATCCCACCACTTTGAAAGGTAAGAGATTTCAGACCACATAAATTTCCTGCGTGAGTCTTCTTTCAGCTTTAGGACCATGTTATTAAAAATATACTGAGTCTTGTCTCTAAAGTAGTCATTGAAAGTCTTCAGCCAACCTACATCAAGACACAAATATACCACAAAGGTCTGATTTATACGGCTGATTCAACTTAGTCACATAACATTGCATTACTATTTGGACACCCTTAGATCTTCGTTCATATGACAGCATATTTAAAAAGAACAAGTGTGTACAATGAATGAAATTCTGTTTCAGTAGCTATGAAAGTCAAAAATCCACTAAGTCTGACACTGCACAAAGATCCCAGATAAAAACGAAAAAGATGAGAAAAACAACCTAAGGCTTAAAAAGCAGTTATTAATACCTAATGATTAATTTATCCCCTAGTTTAAGTATTTTTAACTTTAACATTCTGAACATTACTTACAAGTTAAAACTGCCATTCTCATGAGATCAAACCTGTATAGTCTCATTTAAAATCTAAAATTCCCCTGCTCGTTGAAGAAGTGACAACTCCGACCCCAATGCAGAAGCAGAGCAAGAAGGCAATTACAGCCTAATGTTAACATGGAGCGGGATTCTGCCAAAAGCAGGCATTTGTTTCCAAAAGCTGTTCATCTTTTTTTTTTTTTGAAGCACTAGACTAACTAAATAAAAAACTGTGTACACATCAATGTATTTTTGTAGGTGTTGATAACTTGATTTTATAATTTATACTACTATGTCCCAAATATCTTAGAGGTTGTTCCTAAAATATCAGCAATTTAGCTACTATAAAAATGAAGGTCCACAAGTTCAAGCATACCTAAGACAGACAACTAAAATGGAAAAGGCAAAGACACACAGCTACCAAACTGTTCTCCTGAATGAAAGCCCTGAGGGTGAACGGTGTCTAGACATCCAGACTGAACTGTCAAGTGCTTCTAAAACTCAGACCTGAGAGAGCTGAAGTGTAAGAAATGGCTCTTTCATTCATCTACCTATGATTAATTTACCATCCAATATATTCTGTATTTGCTGGTGAAAAATAAGTAGAAGATAAGAACATGTTAAGGTAGTGAAGATCATACACCTTCCTGAAAAGGGAACTGCAGCTGGGACTATTTCTTCCTCTAGTTCCAACTCAATTCATTCTATAATGATTTGCTGAGCACCTGCGATGCATCCGGTAAGATGCTTAGGAGCCAAACAAGAATAAAGGCTCAAATAGCTTTATAGGACTTTCTTAATCATTTGTCATCAAAGAATGCTTCCTGAATAATTTACCTGTTCCACATTAAACTAAGAAGCCTGTAGTGAAAACCCAAAGATAGTTCTTGAAACAGGTTTGGAAAGAATTCTGCCTTTTTCATGAAGACACTAACCCAAAACACTGATTCATAGCAGGGTGCCAGGAATAAAATTGGTATTCCCAGAATGATCAAAGAAAATCCAACCTACCCTTAAATGGGGATGGCCTAACTCCTTGCTGTCTATGCCAAAACCCCTGAGTTTGGAAATGCCAAGTACTCAGGAGTGAGCCAGGGATATCATAGCACCTAATAAATAATAGCTGAGATTCTCTTTATTATCAATAGCCTTTAAATGACCTTTCTTCATCTGTACAACTAAGCCAGAGAAAAGAAAAATAAAAAATGTGTTTCTACAATTACTAAATATACTATTAAAATAACGCCTCTTGCCTCAGAATGTGACTGTCTTTGGAGATAAGGTCTTAAAGGGGAACATTTGGTAAAATAAGATCATGAAGGAATGTTCACATCCTATATGACCCTTTTTTGGTAGAGGTAGGGTCTCACTCTAGTCCAGGCTGAGCTGGAATTCACTATGTAGTCTCAGGGTGGCCTTGAACTCTTGGCGATCCTCCTACCTCTGCCTCCGAAGTGCTAGGCCCCTTTTAAGAAGAGGGGATTAGGACCCAGTCACCCAAAATCCATGCAAGGACAGAGGAGGAAGAGAATCATCAAGAAGCCAAGGCTTAAATGAATCCAGTGCTACTGACACCTGAATTGTGGGCTTCTGGCCTAGAGAACTATAAGAAAGTAAGTTTTATTTGTTTAAGCCACCACTCTGCCTAGGGTACTTCATTACAGCAGCCCTAGCAAACTAATGCAGTGTAAGAAGTAACTAGTGCTACAACCATTGAAAAATAATTACTGCAATGTTTATTTTATCAATTACCATCATAATGTTTATTATTTCATTTCTTACATATATGGTATTAAAAACTGAGTTGAATTGACAGATGTCTAAGTAACTGTACTCCTACATTACGTTATTATATGTGTGCAAAAGGGATCATGTATGCTCCAAAAAGGACTCCATGATAATCATCATCTTAAGGTAACATATGTGCCTCTTGCCTGAATTTTAACAAAGGTCAAAAGCAGTTCTTAATTACTTGGCTATTGACTAAATTAAAGAACTTGGGGCAGTGGAAAGCCTCCAAATTAATTTAATAGAAAAACTCCAGTAATCTAGTATAAAAGGCAAATTTAGAAGAACTTGTCTTAATAAAGATCAATAGGTAAGAGGCTTTTGTAAAGTATATATACCTTCAACAGTTATAATTTGTTAGTAACTAAGAAAATTTCAAAGGCTGGTTTATCACAGGAGTTTTCAGAGGAAACGGTGACTGATGTTTTTTTTCCTTCAACACTTCATTTGCCCTTCAACAATCATGCAGAAAATATGTCAAAGATATTTACGTGAGCCAAAATACAAGCTCAGAGATTTCAACTTAAAAGCCTTCCATAAAACTCATCTATAATAGATACTAATGCCACTACAATATAGCACAATTAATGAAGAATGAACTGAAAGATAGCCTCTTGCAGCTTTCGATATTGAGTAATATAACAGTAAATTAGCTTTTATTGCTCTTATACAATAGAGTAATCAAGTATTCCCTTTAACACTGAATTGGTTCTTTCTTCCTCTAAATTACTGTAAAAACTACAATTGCATATTAACATGAGGCCAATCAGAAAGATAATATTTTATGAGAGTGGTATGGGATGAATTTTCATGATATAAAATTATATTCCTACCTCTAGATTTCATAATCTTAGGACATTGACTTGTAAGCTGATTTACTTAAGTGGTCAATTCATAGCTTTTTCCTATCCCTTGAATACACTAGGAAATTGAACCAGGGCTAGAATAATATTCAGAATACCTTTCAATTTATTCTTTTTCACTCAAACACTATCACCAATAAAAGAGCTAACAGCTAGTTTAAATAAATGAGGAATATCTAATGCAATGAGTGAATAATTAGTTCTACAAAGTTGGGATAAAAATGAATTCAATACTACTCTTTTGCTATGTTTTAAGTTCTCAAATAAAAATCTAATAAAGTTGGAAACCCAACTGTCTATTTTCTGGATGCATTCAAGCCCCTAGTAATTAGTCATCAACAAATCATGATTTTGAAATTTTAGACTCCTAGCCACAGCTTGGTAGTCTGGAGAGCTGAACCTCTTAAGGGACAATTTATTTATTTGGCATACCCAATATCACCCTGGGCACTTAGGCTAAAGGTATCTGGCCTGAGGACAGGGCCCCACACGGATCTCTCTTCACTGACCACAGTCCTTTCCACAGTAATGCCCCAAGGACACAGAACTTGCTCATTCAGATCTCCTCTGCCTTCTTACGCCCCAAGGCCCTGCAAATCAGCTCTCCATACCTGAAAGTATTCAGGCAACTCCCATATATATAAGTACAGCACACTAGTACAGCACACTAACTGATTGTGCCACTGGAACTGCAAGAAACTCCCATTCAAAGGAGTGTAGACAGCTCAAAGATGTCGGTAAGCACACCTCCTCCTGGCTGGGGACAAGGCCAGATCTGGAAGCAAAGCTGCCCTGTAAGTTATCTCTTCCCAAATATACAACATACTAGTTGGAAACTGGAATCTGAGAAGTCTAAACCCACACTTGGTCTACCATATAGATCACTAAGCTAGTGCTATTTCTCTAGGGAAGAAGAAAGAATTCCTTCCTTCCCTCCCTCTCTCACCCCCCTTTCCCTTTCCTCCCTTCCTTTAAATCTATTTGATTTATAGCTTTTAAATATTTAGAAGGAGAGCACATAGGCTGGACCCATATCCTATTAATTTTTAGCATCAGGACTAAGCACACACTTCAACTGAAAAGTCAAACCAATCAATTCTCATGAAACTAGCACCTGGTACAAACGTACATGAACAAGAATTAAGTATACATTTGACAGACACATTAAATGTATGTCAAAAAGACCGAAAACAAAAGCATGTAGAGTGTGAATGCAAATTTATTATTTCAAAAATAAATGAAACCAAAGGCAAATGATACTATACTGTTAGTTTTAGTATGTTCACTGTTTATTCTGCTGTTTTAATAATCTTTGTCCAGTATCCTTAAATTGCTTAAATACTCATATTTTAAAAGCTATAGTAGGCCTAGGATGACTTAAAGTACCCATCCCTTAGAAGGAGCTGTCTCTAAAAAAGCATTTTTACACTGTTATACTACAGCTACTACAATCATATTTTTTGAACAAGAGCATTAATTCCACTTAAAAGTTAAATAATCAATAACTTCTAGGAAAACATGAAAAGGTTATGAGTTGAAAATAATTATATTCAGGTAAGTGACATTTGGTACTAGCATTTAAAATATGCAACTTACATTGAGTCATTTCTATTCCAATACTGTAGTATTTTTTAATTTAAAAATAAATACAAAATGGGGCTTATAACATAAAATAAAGCTTCTTTATTTTAAAAACTAAGCTATTCTTTATTAACAAATGACCAACAGGATGCTTCCATCACTTGTTAATCCTTCAATATTAAACTACAACATCCAATCTTATACTTAAGAGACAACATATAATCTTAATTGGTATTACTATTATTCAAACATTCTGTTCATTAAATTTATTTCCAATGTTTCTAATGTAAGCTAGGCTTATTTGTCCCCCTGATAAACTGCAGAAGAGTTTTAATTAACACAACAGTTTACTCATTCCAGCATGTACTGAGTTTCTAATAACAGCAAAGTAAGAAGGTAAAGCTAAATGAAAACAGATTTTACATCGAAAATATGAACAACAATGTTGTGGGAACAAAGAAAGAGTGAAATCCTATCAAAATATAAGCAGGGGATTCTTAGAGTAGTCATGGTCTGAAGAGAGGGAAGGGCATATGGAAAAGACACTAAACCACGAAGTGATTGGGGTGCAGCCATCAGTTGGGTGTAGTTGTGCTGCAGGATATATCTTAGGGATATGGTGAGAAAATCAAGTTAAAAATAGAAGTGGGGGCAGATATTAAAGATCTGAATATTCTTGTTTCTTACAGAAAATTAAGGAGGAAGGAAGTGAAGCTTTTCTAATCTTTCCTTTCAGAATTGTCTATACTAAGAAAGAATGTTACCGATAGACTAGAAAAAGCTAAAGTACAAACACAATAGGAAATGAGATGCTTCTGATAAGAAATGGTTATGAACTGTGGCAGAAATGGACCAGAGCAAAGAGGCCAATGAGGCAAAATGAAGAGAACGGACTACAATTTCCAAGAGTGTATCAGAGATGAAGCTGAGGGTTCCAAACACTGTGAAAGCCTTCAAACCTGCTGATGCTTCAAAATGCTAATGACCTCGGGTTTCCAAAATAAGCTAGTCTTTCTTTCCAGGTCATCTAGTAGTTCTCTACTCATATCAGCTTCATTTCCACTACAGTGTTTTAGATAAAGCATGTTTTAAATGCATGTAAGATTCCTGTCCTGGAAATAATCACCCCACACCACAGAACCAATTTGCATTAACCTTAGGAACAGCTGGGGGTTTGGTTCATCCAGCAGCGGTGTGATGCTCAACTTACCATATTGCTTTTTTAGGAGCCCTTTAAAGAGACCTGCTCACCATAACATCTGATACTTGCAACTCTGAGATCAGGCTCCAAAATAGTTTTTAAATCTGAGCTAAGCTTGTTATCTTCTCTTCTAAGGGTCCCATTTGTGAGCACCTAACTCTAACTGAGAAAAGGTAGATTTTCCACAAATAGAACTTTACTTAGTTGCTAGAAATTATGATGAAAAAAATGTGTATGAGGAACGATGTTAGAAGCAAAAGAAAAGGTGGCTTCCTTTGGCAGGTTGTTGTTAAGGAACATGAGCAGGCTACTTGGCCTGACTGTCAGACATGTTGGAAAAATGATCAAAGTTTCTAGAAGAAACCACTTTAAAAGCTGGAAAGCATTTCTCCTAAATCACTTTCTAATTATTAAAAAAAAATGGCAATAAAAAACCACTCACCATTTCAATAATAATAAATCAAAAGAAGAAAAAGGATAGGAGACTGCAATGATATGCCCAATTTTTCAAGATAGTTAATTAAATCATTTCTGATTAATACTACCAAAGTGTATGATAGCTGCCGTGACAATAAGTTCCTCACACATGCTATGCCTGTGGTCTCAGTGGTGTTACTACAAGAGGCAATATTAAAGAACAAGTCACAAGTCCGGTTCTGGGGCCAAGGCCATGGGTTCCAACCCCATTCTGCCACTGATGGGATCACTTATCCTCTCTCTTGCCTTTCTTCCTATGAAATGTGGATGATACTACAGGACTCAGATGTAAAGTTTCAGAGAGAAGGGTGGAATTTAATGTATATAAAATGTCTAGGATAGTGGAAAATTCCTGGAACATGACAGACTTCCTTAGTATTAGTATTAGTACTTACTTTTGCTACCAGGACATGGGTGAGTTTTCAGGTTAGAATGATAGACAGAGGTAAATGGAAAGAAGAAGAATCAGGAGATGTATAATAACCACCTGTATCTCTCAGGAACAATTGAACATATGAATTCCTCAAGAATGAAATCTAGGGCTGGAGAGATGACTCAGCGATTAAGGCACTTGCCTCCAGTGCCTAAGGCCCCCGGTTCAATTCCCCCAGACCCACAAGGTGGTGGCTCTAGTGCTCGCTCGCTCTCTCTCTCTCTCTCTCTCTCTCTCTCTCTCTCTCTCTCTCTCTCTGTATCTCTCTGCTTGAAAATGAATAAAATATTTTTTTAAAAAAGAATGAAATCTAGTAAGACCCCCAAGCCACCTGTGTTTTCTCATTCGACAAAAGAACCTCAATATACACATTTTGTGTATCTATATAAAAATAGACTTTTACAGAGCCATGCAATTAATTTTAAATGTTATTTATTTGGGGATGGGAGGCCAACTAGCCAGGATCTCTTGTCACTTCAAACAAAATCCATTCAGCTTTAGTTAGATGGTTACAGAATTGAACCCAAGCCAGCAGACTTTGCAAGCAAGCACCTTTAACGGCTGAGCCATGGCCCCAGCCCTGAGTGCAATTAATTTGCAAATGTTATTATTCTCTTTAACAAGCAAGGTTGCCAGATGAAATGTAGGATGCTAAATTAAATCTGGGTTTCAAATCAACAAAAAAACGATTACTTAGTATAAATATGCTCTTTGTAATATTTGAAATATCTATCCATGTACCAAAAAAATCCATTTATCATAAATTCAAGTTTCACTCAGTGATGTTTTTATTTGATAAATTTGACAACTCTATTAATAATCTAAAAGTCCAGATAAATATGGTGAATTGGCTAATGTCCATAAAGATATAATCATTTCCATTAATAATCATAAAACTATATAATCATCTGAATTAAATAAAGTCTTAAGAGACAGAATATAGTTAAAGGAAGGAACTAAAGTACAGAATCAGACAAACTGAGCTTCAACTCACTGGCTCCTGAGAATTCACCACTGATTGACTTTCTGCACACTACTACACCTGTTAGATGTGGCTCAGCTTACCACTTTCCCCTCCCTGATGCAAGGTGGGCAAAAACATACCAGTTACCAATTCTTTCTCACATCATGTGAGCTCAGGAAATTCAAATTTCCTAACATGGTTGTCAAACCCACAGAATGTCCTTTCTCCTATGCTCCCCTAGCACAAAGTGAGTCCTTCCTCAAACTGCGTACACACCAACACCTCTCACTGACTTCTCTCTCCACCACTTTCATCTGTAAATTCAACAGGGATGTCTGGCTTGAACTGCTTTTCAGTTCTGACAGGACTTGATTTTAATTAACATTTTTTAGACCAAGGAGTCATAAACAAGCATGGTTCAAATTATTATACAATTCTAAAGGCAAAAATGTATCTTCTTAATTTAAAGAAAGGCTTAAAATCCCAAGCAATCATTTAGTCAATAAAAAAAAAATTCTTCAAAAGAGCTTCAAGTGAACAAAGTAAAATAATTTTTCAGTAACTTGTGGAACTAGATCTTCCTAGTGTTTTGGAGTCAAACCACATGGGGGATTATTTTCTAATGTTCATTTTACAAATTGCTTAACTAACAATATGCTGTCCAACCACCCATTTAGTGTACCTTATCTTTTCTCTACACGCTGTGAGTTCTTTGAGGGAAAATTAACTAAATATTTCAGTAGTTTAACTACTGGGAAGCAAAGAATTAAGATTATAGATATAAGGTGCTGTAATTGTGTTTTAATCAGCTTATTAAATATAACACAAACATGTATCAATCAGCTAACATTCAATTTCATGGTCCATTATTCAAAACTTTTCAAAAGCATAAAAGTAAAAAGTTACTGGCATTTACCTAGCAATTCCTCTCCAATTTTCTCTTAATTCACATAAACCATTTATATTGTATGGCAATCATTACATGTTCTTATAGTCTGGAAGGAGACTTAATTAGAACTTTTATTAAGACACAAACATTTTGAAATGTACCTTTTACACACACACAACATACAATCTTCTTTTTAGAGGACAAATACATACACTATGAAATACACTACTTAGCCAAAGCTTGCTTTAAATTGCTGCTCCCCCCCCCAAAAAAAAAATGCAAGCACATCTCTATAAATCTTACTCAGAAAATAAAGTATCTAATTGTACATTCATTTGGGGGTATTCTACAAAGATTTGACATTATAGTATTTTGACTAGGAATGCACATGTACCTGTTGTCCTCTTTTTTCCCCTATTAAAAACAGGTCTTTTGTAACCTGAAAGACTCAGTGTTTTACAGAATAATTTAGGTTATCAATATTCTATTTTTGTTAAGGAATACTGGTAATATCTCAGAAAAGTCAGCATGTTCTATTCTCTAGCATTTCACTTCATGGCAAAAATCAGTTTTGAAAGGCCTTTTTCTGACCATTTTTAACTCAAGTGGAGAAGGGCCTGAGGGTAAGGGTCATTAACATCTTTTACTAAGACAAAAAGATTCCACTATGGTTGCTAGGATACCAAGAGACAGATTCATTTATTGTGATCAGAAACAGTTATTAAAGATGCCTTCAACAAAATAATTACTACAGCTGGCATCATAATGCAAACAAACAAAAATCTAAAGACAGACATCCCTGCCTGCCCTCATAGAGCTCTTGTATAAACCTGGGGTGGGGAATACGAAGACAGGTCAGAGAAGACCTTAACAGTACTATAGGACAAGTACTGGGCTAAGAATGAGAACAACATCTAAGAGGAGACACATATGCTCTGCCAATCAAAGTTTACTCTAGTGGAAAATCCAGGAAAATGCACAGGACACATTCTGACACACTTGGCAGGATACACCTTTAACATAAACAGTAGCACCAACTTTCAAGGATTATTGTAAATATGTTTGATACCTTGCTTGGTAAACCATATACCTTTATTATTATAGTTAATTGTCTATGCTACAGAATAATAAGAAATGAGATTGGAGGAAATTAAGAACAGTAGAAAAGAAGAAAAGGCAATAAACAGGTTTAGAAAATAAAAAGGGAGAAGTGTGATAAAATCACATTTTCTCCTAAAGTTACAAAAGTTAAACAAAGCAAGTTATTTTATAAACAGAAAATAATATATCCAATAAAGTAATAGGAAAGAATGTAAGTAGATGATAAATGCATGTTGGGTTAAAGAAAAAACCGTGAAAGTACCAAATGAGCAGTGGTTCTCAGATATAAATTGTGACAGTTTCAGGCAAGTTCACAGATTCCAGGCCTGACACCCCCCCACCCCCCCCCCTGCCCTAAGTGAGAAGTGGTTCTAGCTAGAGCTCAAACCTATATGCTAAAACTGATTGGTCAGGTATGGACCAACCAGCTGTCTCTGTGACTTAACCTGGCTGAGGTCTTTAAAAGTCAGTGTAACAAAGTCCAGCCTCTCCCCCCACCCCACATGGCTAGCTAGAAGGAGGACTTCTAAATCTCCAGGCCTTAGGAAGGTAAGGCCTTCCCACACTGCAGCCTTTAGGGAAGGCTCCAGATGTTTCCCACATGAACCTTTTTCCTCATGATGGGAGCTCTCTGTAATCTTTTCTTCTTTTGCTTGTTTGGCTGAACAGCATAGATTTTGTTAAACCCTCTCGTACATGTTCTCTCCACACTGATGGCTGGAGATCTCTGTAACTTCCCATTCCCTTTTAAATAAAGTCTCCCACTATACCTTATCCTCTGGTGGTCTATAATTTTAATTCTTTAACTTTATAGACAAGAATTTGTGTACTCCTTAAATTCTGAGGTACATTGGAATTTGCTGGGTATTGTCTAAGTTCTAATCCCCAGCTCCACCGTTACAAAATGATTAATAATGAGACACTGAAAAGAGTAATAAAGAGAAACATAGTGAGTTCTTCCTTCAAAATAAACATCATCCATCAGAAATACACTCCTAAAAATGCTACAA
The DNA here is from genome assembly GCA_004024765.1 of Zapus hudsonius. NCBI lineage: Eukaryota > Metazoa > Chordata > Mammalia > Rodentia > Dipodidae > Zapus > Zapus hudsonius. Next base: position 88,244 of record PVHP010000271.1, read on the forward strand.
CTAATTCTTCGGACATTCACTCTGTACCTTGTGTTCACACCAACAAGCACACACATCAAATCATATATATGCCCACTGTAACTCAATCAATTTCCCCTTACCTTGAGAGGAAAACAACTTCCTAGTCCCAATAAACAAAAGCCTTCATATGAAGTAACATAATTACAATAGCAGTAATTACACTTGAGCTATGTATGATTCTTTACATTTAATCTTTTTACTGCTATCCTGATCCTACCAGATAAAAACTTAATCTCAGAGGGATTAAGTAACTTGCCTAAATCGTCTTAACACCACTGGATCATGCAACTCATACCCATGTCTGCCTAACACCAATGAACACCAAGCACCAAATACTTCCTACTGCTTCTCTGTATTCAATACTCAAAACTTCCCCATGAGAATCCTGCCATTTTAAAGTAGAGTTTATACATAGGAAATAATTCTTCATGCCAATATTTTATCAGAATCAAGTAAAATTATCAGTACACCTACACATGAACAACATTCCCCCAAAAGGCTAAGCCCTTCATGCGCCCATCATGACTTCATACTGCACACGTACCATCCTGGAATGGATCATCCATCAGGAAGATGAGAACAATGAAACATAGCAACATAAAAGGGATCTATCACCAAAAGAAAGACACTGATATCACAAAAATGTGAGAGGTAGGCTCTACTCAATTCTAAATAAATAATATCTGTGGCTAAAGAAGCCTGAAGGCCTCTGCTTTGAAGTGCTTTTACCTGGGTCATTGTGGGAATGCGGCACCACAAAGACCTGAAGGGGCTCACTGTCCCATTCATCTGCTTCATACTTAATGTCAAATCCTTGCTTCCAAACTCCACCATCTGGATTATCAAAAGGAATTAGATTGTAAACATCCAACATCTAAAAATGTGAAAGAAAAAAATTAAAGTTTAACCATTATTAGTTAATGCTGGTCAATAGCTGCTCAAAAATATCCACTGCTATACTCTGCAAATAAATACATATTGTATGAAACAAAGCTAGTTCTGTTGAAGGCCAAAACCACTTAATCACTATCTGAAGGATTGAAATGCTGGCTGGGCTACATAACTATCCTGATGAACACCTCGCTCCACACCTGCTTTTAATAAATACAATGTCAATCAATTTCTTATATTTATCTTCTTTATTCTAAAAATAAAATTACGACATGGTCAACCAGACGTAATCAAATGGAGGAAATTATTTTTAACTGAGATTTAACTTTTAAGTATCAAATGTTTTCTACAGTCAGGTGTGGCCTCACATACCCACTGTCCCATCAGGAGGCTGAGGTAAGTCTTAAAATCCCTTAAACCCTGGAGCTGGAGGCCAGTGTGTATATAACATAGAATGACCCATTTGAAAAACACTAAAAAAGAAAAGAAAAGTTTTCTAGCTTTCCAATGAAGTATTAGTATTCCTTAAAAATAGTATTTTGACATAAAGGAAAAAAGATTGCCCCCTAACAATGCATACAACTTGAATTCTTCATACTCTCTATAACAAAATGTGACCAAACAACCAATAAAATTTACATCATTAAAAACCTAACCAGGGCTGGTTCAATTCCCCACTACCAACATAAAGCCAGATGCACAGAGTGGAATGTGTATTTGGAATTTGTTTATAGGGGCTGGAGACCCTGATATGCCTATGCCCAAGCCCATGCCCATGCTCTCTCTCTCTCTCTCTCTCTCTCTCGCTCTCTCGCTCTCTCGCTCTCTCTCTTCTCTCTCTCTCCTCCACCCCCCTTGCAAGTAAATAAAAATAAAGTATTCCTTGTGGTGCAAAAAAAAAAAAAAAAAACCTAACCAGGATGCAAAAAAAAACCCATCTTAATATTTTAAAAATTATATAATTTTTGAGTACCACAAAATTAAATAAAAGTGAATATAAAGTATTTTGACAATAACATCTCTAATTATAAAATTCATGCCTTTAATAAATAAAAACAAGACCTTTTCAAGGATAAACCAATTAGGCTGTGGGAACCCAATGGGTCAGGAGAAGCATCAGCAGTCCCTAGTATTTTTTCCTGTGTACTCTCCAGTCTCACTCAGCCCACAGGCACTGCTGCTAGGCAGCTCCTACCTGACAGCCGTATTTAGAGCCCCCCAAGTTCTCCTAATCCCTTAGCATGGTGGAATAGTGTAAAAAGTGAAAAACAAACTGAACCTAAGCCTCACAGGAACAGAGAACCCGGAGAGCACACACACACTCACTAAGGAGGTTGAAAATGCAAGGCCTGGCCAGCGGGGCTGTCCCCAGCTTCCTCACGGGCTTGTGAGGGAGCCTTGACCTCAAGATAGAATCATGTTCACTGCCCCCTCTGAGTGGAAAATGCGTCCTTTAAGCCACATTAGAGGCCACTTCATTTTGTGGGACTTTCAAAATGTCTTAAGGTCTTCCCACAGAGTTCTAGTTTCTGGTCCAAGGCACAAGTTTATCACAGCCCTCTCTCTGCTAACGTGCCAACAGAGCCTACATGAGTGGGACACCCAAAGTTTCACAAAGTCAGAGATCCTTTCACCTCTAGGACAGAGCTGTCCAGTGAAATAGAATGTAAGCCAAATATGTAATTTAAAATTTTCTACTAGAAGGAAACTGATAACATTAATTATATATTTTTAACTTATCCAGATATTATCAACTCAACATGTAATCAATATAAAAATGAACTGGGGATCGTTACATGCTGAGACACTGCACGTGTATTAGACTTCTAGAGTGCATCTCAGTCACATGTCCGCACTGAAGTGCCCGACAGCCACATCCGATGGCAGTTTCCACACTGGCACAGCTATATCTGTCCTCCTCTGCGAAGACATTCCATCCAAATATCTAACGACATATTTCATGACAGCAGGACTTTTCTTGTGTTCTCCAAAGGGAGGTAAGAAAATCTCTGTGGCAAAAGTAAACCTCTAAACCTTTTAAGCATTACAGAAGACAAACTCAGAAAAGAATACAAAAAGTCTGTATTTGTGAGAAAACTGACATAAACAGAGTATAGAATTTTATGACTGAAAAAGAAAAACAATGTTGTGAACAAATCACTTGGCAAAAAAAGAGAAACTGGTTGTTTTAAACAGATTTTAAACTTACCAAGGTAAGAAAAGACACGTGTCTAAGTTTGAAAACAAGAAGCCATGAATACTAATGAATGTCTCTATTACCTGCACATCCGGGTGCTGACTTCCACTCTGAGAAGCAAACAAACAGTCTTTGGAGTCGACCTGCAGGGCTAACTGTGAAGACTGTAGGTGAGAGCCAGCGCCTTGGCTGAAATTGCCTTGTGAACTTTTGGAACCATCCTCCACAGTCTCACTCAAATTGATGACCGAGTCTCGAATATTTGAGATGATCTCATTATTCTCTGCTAGCAAACGCTCCAAATGGTCTATCTTTTCTTGCAACATTGAGAGTTGGCCCTATAATAAAAAAAGAAAGAAAGAAGCAGCTATAAGAAACACTGCTGTAGCTCTGCTGAGGCACACACATTCTCCTCTAAGAACTGATGTGGCTGCCGTTCACCCCTTCTCTGCAGGATGCAGAAAGGAAGAACATCTGGCGGAACTGAAACTCCATTTTGTAGCAAAAAAAAATGTCCTGCATAGTGGCAATCTTTGTTTGAAATGTGCAACAGAATGACCAAAATATTCTGGGATATATTTCCTATCTTCCTCACCCTACACTCAGTCCTAAATGATCTCTTTGGGGCTCTCTGATCACCAAGTGTAACAGTATGTTATATTCGGATATGAAATTTTAAATTTAAGTGTAAATGATTCACATTTACTCACAAGGATCGAGACGTATAAACCTGAACAAGACCACTGTATCTCACCTTTTATCACTAATGGACAATTCTAAATAAGAAATAATATCACCTACATAAGGATTAATTCATCATTCTTAGTTCACCATAAACACGAACATCCCCCAAGCAATCCCACTGTAAGTCATTCTGACTGCTTTTACTACACTGGGTGATTTTTAGGGTATCCTGTTTTCTTAATTGGTCCACCCATTAAGAGGCTTGCCATCAAAGCATAAAGCTTGTTATACAGAATAATACCATAGCTTCTGACAACAAGAACAATCTTAGACTTGTGCAATTCTGTATTCTGGGTTCCAGGTATAAGGCAGATACTCATATATTTGTTGTTTCTGGAACAACAATAATTCTTTTGTGAAGGGCCACTGTGTTGGGAAAAATGCCACATGTCATGAAGACAGATATGCCCAAGATATATATATATATATATATATATATATATATATATATATATATGTGTGTGTGTGTGTGTGTGTGTGTGTGTGTGTGTGTGTGTGTGTATGTGTATATGTATGTGTGTATTTTAAAAAGATATATATACACACACATATGTGTGTATCCTTGTTTTTTATATACAAGGTGACATTATAAGTAACAACTCACCCTAAGTCCCCAAAAGTTCATATTAAAGTTTAAAAGAATAATTATCTGTATAGTGAACAAATTACTCCAGATTTCCATTACCAAAAATAACAGGAAGGAAGAAAGGAAAGAAGGGAAGAGTCAAGACCTAAATGTTCAAAAGTAGAGAACTGGTCAAATGTAGCTCTATAGTGCAGAATACTCTTCAGCCACTAAAAATTCAGAAATATCAATTTCTTATATTTTAATGGAAATTTAAGAAGTTACTTTTAGGATAGCATTCAAATAGTACTGTGAAAATGTAGTTATGCAACATGATATACTTTTGACAAAACATAATAGGAAAAATATATCAAGATGGTTAAAAACTCTTTGGATGTTTACTCTTTTTCAGCCTATTATGAATATCTGTTGATTTCAAAGTGAGGAGGAGTGGAAGATACAAGAATAATATGCACAAGATGGGTCGGGTTAACAACAAGAAGATCACATCCACTGCCTAAGACCAATGGAGAAGACTGGTCATGTGAGCACACTACACCAGAATGGGCATATGTCTAAAGAAACTAAGAAAGACATTTTGAAAGAATAACAATGTAGCAACAAGTAATGTTGGTGGGGGTCGCTGGGGCTGAGTCCTCAATGCTCTGATGATAGAGAGGTAAAGGCAAGCACAAGACAGCAATGGGCTTCCTCAGACTCAAAAGGTTGTATGGAGGCATGTAGAGACGAGTCCTGGCAGAGGGCTGTGTGGAGAAGAGTGCTACATGAGGTAAAATTCTGAAGTCTGTTCATTGTCATATAGAGAGACAGGAGGTACAAGGTTTAACACAGATCTCTTCCTGCAAGGTAAGCCCCGTTTCTCTTAGTGAAGAGCAAGAAAGAGCACATGCACCAATTTACATTTGGAAATAGCACAGCAAAAGAAATTTGATGGATCAGGGATCAAGCAGAGAAGCTAGTGGAACAATGTGGATTCCAGATCAACAGAGCTATTTGTTAAGAAGGATCATGCTATCAACCCTTCGTATCAGTGAAGCCCACAATGTTGGCTATGAGCAAGTCTCCATGGAAAAACCAGTGGTCCTCTATCATCACCCCATGTTCAATCCAGAGAAGCAAACATGCTTCAGATATGGACAAACTGCATATCTATGTTCCTAACAGACATGCTGTCAAAGGCTATCTGAAATAAACTGAAATCTTTTCTTCACTCATTATCACAATACAACAGGCCGTAGCTTTTTAAAATCACTTCTGAATGATTCTGCCAAGCAGCTTCAGTACTGAAGACTCAAATCCATTCAATGTTACAATTCCTACCACACTGGTAACAACCAAATTCCTTTAGTAAATTTGCACATCTCCCTAAAATGAAACTTTAGCTTAGTCTAAAAATGCCATCATCTCAGGGTTTTTAAAGATGCCACATATTATCTTAGAATATTAAACTACTATAATTTTTATGAGGTGCCACACTGTAATACATTTCTCCAGAGCTTTCTATACCTTGAGTAAGATAATTTCAGATCCATGTACACAGCCAAACCACCTCTAACTCAACATGTATACACTAGGAAAGAAGAGGACTCCTCCCAGTAATGCTTTTACTATTGCCCTCTCTCCAGGAACGTGGGAATTAGAGTATTAAAAGAAAAAAAATTACCCGAGATGTTTCATGAAGAGGTAGCCTACAGACATTAAAGACCACTTTCAGTCTCATTGTAGCTCTAAAGATACAATTAATGACCGCTACTTTGAATTCTATACCGAATTAAGTGGATGAAGGAAAATTATGGCCTAGGGATATGTCAGCATAATGCTCTAATGAAAATCATTTTTAAATGATGTTATGCACTGGAATAAGGTCTCTCTCCAAACAGTCAAACTTCTTAGCATACACCTCCATAGGCAAATTCTGCGCATGCACGCGCGCGCGCGCGCACACACACACACACACACACACACACACACACACGACACAGACCTAAAAAGTATACGCTCATAGTTTGTTTTTAAAAATTCAGAAATCACAGCTAATGTTTCAATTATGCTGGCAAGTCAAAGAATACTGATAGTAATATTGAAAAAGACAATTTTCTGTAGGGCAAGAAAATCACTTGTGAGAAAACCACTTTATCCTTTGATTTGCTAATCATTTCTACCAGAAGGCATCCTAGGTGCTGCACTGTTGAGGAATGGGGAAGGTCATATTTGATTTTCTCTGCTAGTAGGGAAAGAGGAAAGTTGAGTAAATATATATCACACACATACATATACATATATACATATACATACATATACATATAGATACATAGATACCAGTGTCCTCTGGAGCTGATAATCATGGACAAAGACATTTGAGAGGACAAATTCAGAGTCTATACCAAGGTTGAATAGGATCAGTATCTATTCAATCCTACGACAGAACCAATAACTGCACATCTACAGCTAAATCTGAACTTATTACACAATTATTTGCCCTAAGGAGAACGTTAGCTCCTGGGGACTGAAGCCACCATGGTCACTCAAGCCCAGATGAATTTGCACATCTTCTCCTTCCTTCTAGTTACAACTGAGAAGATGCAGGTCTTTCTCCCTCCTCAAAGGCCAAGCCTTTACTAGCCTCCAAACCCACCTCTGTCAACTGCTTTGTTCTTTTAGTGAAACCCTCTCAATGTTGCTAGGTCAAGCTCTCCTTCTAATAGCAATTCATTCTAAGAAGTTCAACATGTTCTATTATACCATTCTCACAGGCAAAAATAGTCAAACATTGCCAATTTTGCATGACTACTACACGTTATACAATATTATATGTTTCAAAGTTAATCACACTCCTATGTTTCCCTTAACCCTGTGGGATGGCTCACTTGTGGTGTTAACTTGATTGGACCTAGGGATCCAGAAAGCCTCCCAAAGCACCAATCATCCTCAGCTGAGGCCCCTGCCACTACTGTGAAAGGGAAACCTGGGCAGTGTGGCACTGATTTGCATTGTGTGCTGGCCCAGGAGCATCAGTGTGGGCTCCAGTTGGGCACAGTGAGTGGGTGAGCTCTTCCAGCCACCTGGGGACCTGGATAGGACGAAAATGCAAAGGACAAATTCTTCCTGTGTTTTCCAGAGCCAGACTGTCCTGAGATTACAGAACTCCTTTGCTCTCCAGGACTCACAGCAGTTTAGACCCCAGGCTGTCGGGTCCTTCTGCTTCAGCCTGGAAGTTACAACATTGGTTTTCCAGGTGCTGAGCCTGCAGACTTGGCCTGAGCCGCACCCCAGTTTCTATGGTACTCCAATTTGCAGAGAGCCTGTTATAGGACATCACAGCTCTGTAAACCAGTGACCAGATTCTCCCAATAAATCAATCCTCTGACCCTCTCCCCTGCATAGACAGACAGGGATTATCGAGGGTCTATTCATTATCCTTCCTTCCTTCTTTCCTTCCTTCCTTCCTTCCTTCCTTCCTCACAACCCCCACTCACTCTCCTGTCTACCATTCCCCCAAAACTGCTAAAGTCTCCTGGAAGTCCACACAATGCACCTCATGAGAAATACTACCTTCCTCATCATCCTGAGCACACAACACAGTACAGCACTCCATCCTCCTAGACACTGTCTTCTCTGATTTCATTCCCAGTACAGCACGCCCTTGGCTTGTTTTTTGTCTACTACTTATCAGTCTCCTTTCCTGGCTCCTTCACTCCCAACCTCTAAATGTTACAGAGCCTCAAGGTTAGTTCCTAAGCCTGCTAGCTCTCTACACTGTCTGACATGATCTCATCCATTCCATGATTCAGATTCTGTGTCATTTGAGGGCTCCAGCTGAAACCTCTTCTCATATTCAAAAGGCCCCCTGGCATCAGTCCTGTCCTCCACACACCCTTCCCCCAAAGCCACTAACAATCCTCCAATCTCCAGTAAGGGCTTTGACCTCCACCTCAAAACGCTTGCACACCAACCTATCTTAAAGCTCTTTCCCTTCCTATCTTCAAAATGCTTGAGGAGTCAAGCTACCCCTCACTCTCTAGACTCTTAATGCCCTGCTCCAATGCACCAACCCCCTGAGCAGAGTGGACCCTCTAAAACATGTTGTTTCCCAACTCCTGCCAAGACCCATCAACCACGCCTTAGCCAGTAACAGTGCCTGTCGTAGCAGCCAGTGCTGGCTTCTTGATGCATGTGGAATAAAATTAAGATGCCACATTCTATACACAGTGCTATACCTCAGTTAATAAAGGCATATACCTTTCCCCTCATTTAACTCCTTTAATTGTAAACTAGTTTCAAGCCAGCTCCCCTCCCTGTGATGGTTAAGTTTTGATGTCAACTTGACCTTTCAAGTAATCTTGGGTGGGTCTTTGAGGATGTTTACAGGAAGGCAGCCTCTCAGCATGGGGCAGGATGTAAGGAAGCTAAAGGAGCTAGAAGTAAACATCCTTTCCTAAGTGGGCCTTGCAGGAAGGAAAGTCCAGAGACTCAGGAAGCCATTAAGTCTGGGGAACGGTTGTAAGACCCCACCCTAAGACTATATAAAGGAGAAGAAATTCTCTCCTTTGCCCTCCTGCCTGTTTGCTGTTTTGTGTGTGTGGTGTAGGTGATGGGTTTTTCTCTCTGCTTGGACCTGTGAAAGTGGGCCAGCCTCTTTCACTGTTACGGAACTTCCCCTCAAACTGTAGTTTCAATACTTTCCTCCCCCAAATCTCAGTGGCGTGTGGCTAACTGCGACACCCCCATCTCAGTACCCTTGTAAAATGCTCTCTCTATACAATGCTGTAGCTCACATTAGATGTCACCTCTGCATAACCTTCCTGGAATCCTAGCTAAAGCAGGCTGCTTCACCTTATTCTCCATCTCTACTTACTTTCCTCCATAGCATTATTAAAATCATCTATTACATTTATGTGTACCCTTGTTTTCCTCATCAAACGGATTCTATGTTGACAGAAGGCACCAAAGCCATTTTGTTCCTCCTTACTTGCTGATGCTGGGCATAATGTCTGGTATACAAGAGGACCCCAAATATTTACTGGAAAAGAAAAAAAGAGGAAAGTAATAAAAATAGTGTGTTACAGGCTGGAGAGATGGCTCAGCGGTTAAGGCACTTGCCTCCAGTGCCTAAGGCCATGGGTTCAATTCCCCAGGACCCACATGGGCCAGACCCATAAGGTGGTGGCCCTGGTGCTCGCTCTCGCTCTCTCTCTCTCTCTCTCTCTCTCTCTCTCTCTCTCTCTCTGTGTGTGTGTGTGTGTGTGTCTCTGCTTGAAAATGAATAAGTAAAATATTTTTTAAAAGAAACAAGTTAAAAAAATAGTGTGTTACATTCTCTAAGTCAAGAAGGTATTCAATATTGTTTTGGGCACATAACTCCTCACAAAAAAATTCAAATAAAAACACTAACAATTTTCTTTTAAATTAAATCTTCATTATATAAAAATAAATAAATACGCGAGACTGGAGAGTCCTAATTACAAGGCAGACTTCATTCACTGGTTAGAAATGAATTTGACCTGGTTTGGAAACTGGGTAAAAATCATGACTTTGCAAGCCGGGCGTGGTGGTGCATACCTTTAATCCCAGCACTTGGGAGACAGAGATAGGAGGATCACCGTGAGTTTGAGGCCAGCCTGAGACTACAGAATGAATTCCAGGTCAGCCTGGGCTAGAGCAAGACCCTACCTCAAAAACACACACACAAAAAAAAATCATGACTTTGCGTCCAATTATATTATGTAGCTCCCTTTCTGGGGCAAATATTATAGATTCTCTACAGTTCGACTGTAAGTTTTCAGCTAACATAGTCATGGCTCAAGAAGCCAATTTTCACCCAACAAAGGAAGTACAGGAGCTTGGGGAAAAACTCAAGACGTTCTTACCATGTCAGTGATACAAGATATGCACTTAAATCGAGTCTCTAAGGAAGAGAACTTTGAAATATGATCATGTTTATAACATAGCCACCAATGGAAACAAAACTCCACCTTAATATGCATTTTAGTATCTAAAACTCCTGATCGATTTTACCTTTCATTTCTAACTTTTTCCTTTCAAATCCAGCACCGTTAAGCTCAACACTTTCCTCCACCGCACCAGGATGTTTCCTTACTGATTCTGTGAATGGACATGGCCATCATATAGCAGGAAACAATGATCATCCTTGAATGATCCTTGAATAGTGGAGCACACTAGCTGTGGCTCACATTACATGTGTTCCAATCCCAGCTTTGACTATCCAGCTGTGTGGCCTTGGAAAGTAACTTAACTTTCCTGAGCCTCAGTATTTTTATGGGCAAGATGCAGGTGTTAACACTCACTGCTTGGAATGGTTGTGCCAAAACTTAGCACAGGAAGAACCATCGGCTGCTGCATGGCTTTCAAGAACTCGCTCTGAAGGGTGCATATACACCTGCAAAGCCCCATGTACTGTGACTAAGAGCACACTAACGCAAAGCCAAAGTTAAACTCTGGCTTCACTGCCTAATGGCTAGGCAATCTTGGACAAGTTCAACAACCCCTGTGCCTCAGTTTCCTCACCTAGTGTGACAGTTTACAATGACTATCTGCTTGAAAGGATCTAGAGTCACCCAGAAAATTAGTCTCGGGGCATTCCTGTCAGAGATTATCCTGATTAGTTGAAAGGAGAAGACCCGCCTTAACTGTGGTCCATGAGCTGGGGTGTCCTGGGCTGTATAAAAAGAGCTGGCTGAGCAGCAGCATTCATCTTTCTCTGCTTCCTCACTGTGGACTGGATGTGAACAGCTGCCTCAAGTTCCTGCAACCATGCCTTCCCTGTCATGATGGACTGTAACTTCGAACTGTAAATGGAACTAAACCTTGGCTTCCTTAAGTTACTTCTGGTCAGGTATTTGGTGACAGCAAAGAGAAAGTAACTGATATACCTACAAAATTGGGACAACTAATACTACCTAAATTTATAAGGTTTTGAGGATTAGTTGTGAGGCAGGTATATATGCAAATCAATCTAAATAGTGCCTGCTAGAGGAAGTAAAAAAAATGTTTATTTTAAGATGCTCATGTCTAACTCTAGAAACTGGAAGGTATTATCTTATATGGGGAATAAAACTATTGTTAATGTGAAGGAAACTGAGGACAGAAGGGGTCAGAGTGAGGCTACTGCTGGAAGGAGACCTGGAGCAAGGACTATGCAACTTCTAGAAGCTGCACTCTCCTTTACAGCTCCCAGAGACAAATGAAATTCCTGGGATATTTTGGTATTGTCCACTAGGGCCTATTTCTTGCTCTGACTTCCAGAACTTTAAGGCAGCACATTTTTCTTACTTTCAGCCACTAAGGCTATATTGGTTACAGCAGCAACAGGACATCACTACACCTGGTAAAGACTTGGCCCTATGAAAATAAATCTGAGAAAGTATCCTACTCTTTAAGCAAGTCTGCCCCATTTCCTATGAGAACTGGGGAGTTGTGAGCCCCCCAAGGCTGCAATGGAGGATGAGACCATGAGATGGGAACAGCTATTTCCCAGGGGCATAATATGGTCAAACAGTCTCTATACCTGTCTCTGAATAAAAGAGATAAGGGAGTCCCGAGTCAGTCTTGATTATTAAAAAGAACTTCAAAGGAAGAAACATGACTGTTTTCACCTTGAACCAAGTTTTAGAGTCAAAGAATCTTTGAGATCTTGTGGGGCAAGCGCAGTTAGGAGGGAGCTTCAGTTTTCCAGGGAAAAGCCATGTGACATAGACCAGGCAGTGCAGGTGAACGAACAGGAAAGGACAGGCAGAATGGAAGGACTAGCAATTGGAGTCGGATGAAAGGAAGAAAAATGCCCCTTTTGTGTTTTGCAGGGGAAACTGAGAGCATGGGGGCTATCATTTCAGAGAAACGATGTGGGGAGAGGAACAGGTGGAAGGAAATCTGGACCTCAGGAGAGAAATCCAGGCTGAATTTTGAATGACCATTATAAATAAGAATTTCAAGCAAAGGGAACAAATGGATTACCTAGAGAGTAATCACTGGCCTAATTTTTATGTTAAATGGCTTGCTAGGCAAATCTCACACATTCCCAGTTAAGAAGTACTGCATTCCAGCTAAATATAGGAACTTTCCAGAGTGGCATCCTTATTGTGGCAGTACCTCATCAGTCAGCACTATTTGACCTATACAAGAAAATCCCACAATTTTATCAGACAACGGGAAGTCATTGGGGTTTGATAAACTGGAGAGTCCTGACTTTACTCATGAAGACATGTAGTGCTGAGGCCAGGTAAAGAAGACTGCCTACCTACCTATCTATTAACAAGCCACAAACCACAGGGATTTTCTAATGGTGTTTCTCAGATCTGGAGCTTAGTATGCCTGAATTTCTTCCAAGGGTTTCTTTGTTTAGCTATGTGTCCATTCAGTGTCTCCAGTATGTGGCCATAATTCCCTACACAAAAACACAGAAGCCATAGGTACATTGTCCTGACGTGTCATCATTCATAAACCTCACACCTGCCTAGCCTAGGGTATGACTGTAACAGAGACTACTCAAATGCAGAGTGCCAAATGACTGAGAAGGGCAGAGGCTCCCAGCACGCCCTGGCAGGGTACACAAGGACCTGTGACTACAGCTGGGCAACAGCTTGGTAGCTGCCAGCATCATTATGCAGTATCCAGCTCTGACCAGGATAACAACAGCACTCCACCTTCTCACCATCCTCCTTCAAAATTGTGGCTGGGACTCCAGTCGCTGGTATTTTCTACAGGTACACTCCAGAAAGCTGCTCCATTTCCACCCTATCGGTTTCCAGATGTGTGGTCACATTGAAGCCATGAAGCCTCCTGTGCAAGCCCAGTAAGACTTACAAGAAACTACCTCCCTACCACTGTGGCAACATGCTAAGCGCCATGTTATCATATGAAGTGAGATTCTGAAAGACAAGTTCTCTTGTAAAAACAATGAGTGGCAGAAGAGTTTGTAAGTAGAACAAAATGTCTGGCTTATAATATTTTAATAAAATGCAGTTTTATTACTTACAAATCCACTTAATAATTACAATTAAGTAGTACTAATCAAATTAACTACTGACTAATAAAATTCTGTCTTTGGCACTTCCCAAACTAAGAACCACATGGTTCTTTAACTTATTTTTACTATACTTACTCTATTCAAACACTGGCATGCAACTTTGTGATATACTTCAGAAAGCAACAATTCACAGATAACCCAGAAAGATATGTTGTTAGATAGCATGTTGTCAAGGACTGGTGGTCTGTTTTGGTCTCTGTCTTATAGTTGTGGCACAAGCCTATCTTTATCCATAAGGTAACTATAAACTATATTCATTTATAATAACCTAATTCATCCCACATAGACTAAGGGACTATACTGTATCTTAGGATCTGCTGACAAAACATTCAGTCAACATATAATTTCACAAGTAATTTTGAGAAACACGATTTCAACTATAGAGAATAACTCAGTAATGGGAAAAGCCAGTCAACCTAAACAGTGTTAGCCTATTAAAATGAACACAACTTACATGCCTGAGATCATTTTTCATATAGAAATAGTTACTTCATCTGAATTAATAAATTCTGAATGTTCTAGTGATGTTTCACTAGCACCAAAGATTCTAAACCATCTTTTTTTCTTTTTGCCTTATTTTATACAAATCTATGAATTTGTAGAACCAATGGGCCTACAAGACTAAGGTAGGCCAGCAAACAGTTAGGTGTAGCATAGTTAAGAATGCAATGCATTGTAGCTTACATCTAAATATACATCTGCTATAAAAGAGGAGTTAAGGACACAACTTTTAAAGATTCCCAAATGTTATTTTTTAAAAAGTTATTGAGATCTTCCTCCTAAAATTAACAAGAAACATTTGCATCTCAAGTGTTGCAGCCCTTTGGCCCTATAAATTTTCAAGAGATGATCCTGGGTCAAAAACAGTACTTACTTCTTCCACATGTGGGTGAGCCACCAGCCAAAGAAGGGTACTTATTTGGAGAATATTATCAGATATCTGCTTGGCCTTCAGAACAACCTTGAGCTATGAGCCTCCAACCTGGAGTTACTGCCTTTGGGCTCTTACAAGTCTTTCTCTCCATCTCCACCTCCCCCATTCATACACAGAAAGTAATGCCTGAACTGTCTTACAATCTAGAGTATTATTCCCATAAATTGTGCTGAAGACAAGAAGGGTCTTTTTAAGTCTCCTACTGAAATGCTTCTCTAAGCACTTCCTTATGATAATGTTATCTTTTCTTAGGTACGCTCATCCATGAGCTGGTTTCTGACAAATTGAATACAAGCTGCTTTATTTTATTAACATCTGCTGCACAATAATCTTAATATAAGAAGTGCAGCTTTTGGCTATAAGAAATGTACTTGGCTGGCAGCTTTCCTCTCTAAGCACAGTCCCAGAATGAGCTCATTCTTTCTCAAATTTGATGACTCCCAGACCAGCATGAGCTCTCATCCAATCCAGTACTCCAGCCCACGTGGCTATTTCTACTAATGTCCACTTGGTTGTAAATGAAACAGAACTTAGCGCCCCCCCCCCAAAAGAGCCTGGTTTTCAAACTATCTGTCTGCAAACATACAACCAGTTTCCAATGTCCCAAAGGAAAAAAGCAAAAGAAATCTTCTGACTCAAGCCACTCATCACTGCCCTTTATCGCATCTGCTAGAAAGTGGTGCATCTCCTTACAGAATGTCTACACGTTTTTCTACTTGGTTCCAGCCAACTCAATACTGGAACAAGGATTTACTGCCTTATGTCTGTTATATTACCTCAAACAGATTCTCAGCTGCCTTCCTGTTTCTGACTCTTCCTACACACTAGTACCAGAATAATCTAGATTGAATATTCTCTTAGCTCCCTTCCAGGTCTAAAATTTTCTATAAAATGAATTCCCTAGCACTGCTTTTCTCACTGGTGTGATACACTGAGTAACTCTGAAAAACCTCAGACTGACTGTCCAGGCCCAACTCACTACGTGATGCCAAGCTACCATGTTTCCCAACTCCTCTTTAAGCACTAAGACTGATTCTAGACCGAGTCACTCTCAGCTCCTTTGGAACTCCAAGGCTACAGAGGTTGTGTTTCATGCCAGCAAGGCTCTTTGTCTCTTCAAAACCCAGTAAGAAAAGCCTGGCTTCTTCCTTCTTCCTCTCTGTCAACCAGAATTAGGTCATGACCAGAGCTTAGTTCTGTTTCTGAATTCCTTTTAAGACCTGTGCTCTTAATATTGGTTATATACATTAGATCATAGACTATACCTCCAGGATCTACAACAGTACCTGAAACATAGTAGGTACACTCTTTAAGTTTTACCCTTTAGTGAGAATTAGTATTTACTGCATACTTAATACTTGCCCAGTACCAATCTAACCTCTTTAAATTAACCCTTTTAATGAATAAAGCACACTAGCTACTTACTTATTTCATATATGATAATTATGCTTCCCAAAATGACTTTTTCAAAGTGAGAAACCTATCTAGTATGTTTATTGTAATTCTGTAGTATGTAAGACATAGAAGAAAATCCTAAAATCCATGCATGGGATGGTGGAGCAGAAAAGCCACTGAACAGGTCAGGATGCATGTTCCAGCTATGCATCTGCTATGACTGAGCAACCTGCTGAGGTCAAGTTTATGTGGCTCGGTCCCTTACCTAAAAAACCAAAGACAAATAAATTAACCGACCCAAAGAACCCTTCATACTCTAAAATAACGTTTTAATATGTATGACTTTTCTGGGATGCTGATGATTATTAAGAAGAATGCTTTATTCTGAAAGAGCAAATTCAGGGCTTTTTTCTGATGTAAACAGTGTTTCAGAGAATGACCCCACAATCCCAGGCTTCCCACCTCTAGTGCCCCACGGAGAAGGCCATGATCCATGAATTCCACATTCTTCCACACCTGTGGAAACAAAAGAACTCAGAGGGCCTGCTACAAGGCATACTGGAGCCCAACATAGTCACTCTGAAGGGAGAGGGCTTCCCATGGAAAAGGAGATAAAAGGCTGCTAACCCTTCAAGAAACATGGTAATCCAAATTAACTGTCAACTATCAAAAAATGGCATGGCTTCCCACTTCCAATCCTGTAAAAGTAAAAGGGACCAAAATATTGATTCATGCAGAGCTGCAAAACTATTTTTAAAATAAGGAGATGCAATAGATAAGATTCAATAACTCTTAATTCCTCTGTCAGTAAGAAAAAGGGAAAAGAATTAGAAATAGACAGGGAAAGCAAAAGCTACAGAAGGAAGCCTTGGTCCAGATGTAAAGGAAATGAAATACAGCATGAGTCCTAGCAGGTGGAATATAAGAATCTACTTGTCCTGATGTGTACAACACTTTCTTCAAGTGGAGCATGTTTAACAAGACCATCCCTCTTTCTCTATGAGGCCAAGTAAGAATATGCTACCATTAACTGAAAATGTTAATTGCTTTTAATTTTAATTTATTTTAACTGACAAAAAAATTGTATACATTGTTTAACACGTTGCTTTGAAATATTTATACATTTTGGAACATTATATCAAGTTAATTAACATATGCTCTTATAAATTTGTTGTAAGGACCTTTAAAATCTACTGTTGGGGCTAGAGAAACAGCTCAGTACGTAAAACACAGGAGGACTGAAGTCTGGATCTTCAGCACTCCTAACTTCTGGGTGGCCAACGCAGCCTTCCGGGATCCCAGGGAAAAGTAGGCTAGCTAAGACTGTGAATCAGCAAGCTCTGGCTTATGTGAAAGAAACTGTCTCAGTAAAAATAAAGAGGAGAGCCAATGAGGAACATGTCTGACATGAACATCTCACTTCCACATGCACAGTGTTAAAGGGATACTGAAAAGAATTAAATGTAAAACTAGCATTTACAAGATTGGGAAAAGGAAATGCATTCATCCTTTACAAAGGGAAGCAAAAGCTCAAAATTTAGCAACTATTTTTAAAGTGTGTAAGTTTATAGCTAGAATCAGGTAGGAAACCACTGTGGAATACAGAAATGGCCAAAGTAGGACTCAGAAAATGGACTCAGATGCCCAAAGAGATCTCACTGTTGACGGATAGATACCTTTCTATGCCATTTGAATTATTTTTATTTCTATGTAAATCTAAACTTTCATACATGTTTAAAATAAAACTAGTGGCAAAACCCCCAACTCTCCTGAGTCATGATGTGATTCATTGGCAAGTGCAAAGCAAACATAAGGTCAGATTTGGGGTCTGTTTTGCTCTTCAAGAAAAAAAAAGGCACTTAGTTTTTGTAGATTTACAAAAGAAGTCATCTGAAAGATGCACAAATGAATTTGTTTAAAAAGGAAAAGAGGGCTGGAGAGATGGCTCAGCAGTTAAGGCACTTGACTCCATTGCCTAAGGTCCCCGGTTCAATTCCCCAGTCCCACATAAGACAGACCCTAAAGGTGGTGGCCCTGGTCCGTCCTCCCTCCCTCCCTCCCTCCCCTCTCTCTCTCTTCCTCTCTCTCTCTTTCTCATTCTCTCTTCTTGAAAAATGAATAAATAAAATATTTTTTTTAAAAAAAAGGAAAAAAAACACTTAAAAAGCTACTTCATGCTAACCTTCCACACTACACTCTGAGAGATGATGTATCACTAACCTTAAACACTACACTCAATGAATTATATGACATTTACTTGGTTCACGTTCAGTGTACTGCAGCTTAAAGCTTAAAGATGATGCTACATTCTCTAAAGATACAAGAAAGAAACACAACCTTTAAAAGTGATGTAATTAGCAGGATGAATTATTCTGGTTAAGTGAAACACAGTCTGGAAATGCTTCTGGCAACCGGCTCTCAGCCTACAAGCCAGGCAACCTTCAGGACCACAGAGAGAACTGCCTTCCTGGTTTAGGAAGGAAGTATCTACACTTGGATCTTCTTCAGCAGTACTGGCTGACCCAAAGACTCAGATGACACTCTGAATTCAGGCCATCTGGAAGTAGTGGCATGCCCAACACATAAAGGAAGTCATGGGTTCCTGTCATGAAGGTGTGGATCCATTTTGGCTTAGTTCATGATCCGCAAACCTCACTTGCAGAGCAGTTCTCTTGCAAGAAAAACTGTTCAAGTGCCTGGTGGCAAAGGCCTGTAATCCCACCGACTCAAGAGGCTGAAGCAGAAGGATCACAAGGTCAAGGCTTACCTTGGCTACAGAGTGAGTTCAAGGCCAGGCTGGGCAACTGAGTGAAGTCAGTCTCAAAAAGTAAACAACCAAGGGACTGTGGGCTAGGAATATAGCTCAATGGAAAAGCTTTCCTAGCACATGCTAGCCTCCAGGTTAAATCCCCTAGTACAGCATAAAAATAATACACACCGGGCTGAAGAGATGGCTTAGCAGTTAAGGTGCTTGCCTGTAAAGCTGAAGAATCTGAGTTCGATTCCCCAGTGCCCCACATAAAGCCAGATACACAAGATGGTGCATGTGGTCTGGGATTCATTTCCAGTGACTGGAAACCCTGGTGCATCCTTCCTCTCTCTCTCTCTCTCTCTCTCTCTCTCTCTCTCTCTCTCTCTCTCTCTCTCTCTCTCTCTCTGTAAATAAAATAATGAATACATAAATAAAAAATGAAAGAGGAGGAGGCAAAGGAGGTTGATGAGGCAGAAAAGGAAGGAGGAACGAGGCAAGAAGGGAAGGGAAGCAGTTCAAAACATCAAGCATGCCGTGCTCTAGCATGGAAGTTCCTCCCAAGGTCAACTGGATAGCTATGACACATAACATGTAAATAACATGAGTGCTATTTACCCTAAAGCCACCAATTTTAGATAACGTTTACTTAATAACCAGTTTACTACCTTTTCTTCAGCATATTGCTTGTCTCCAATGACACAGAGATATAGTTTTAAACCAAGCGATTAGCAAACTTTTTCTGAAAAATACCAGATTGTAAATATTTTAGATTGTGTGTCCCAAAGGGTTTCTGTCCCAGCCATCTGACACAGCTGAGAGGATTCATACATGAGTGGCCACGGCTATGCCATGACACATTATTTAATCATTCAAGTGTAAAAACCTCTCTTGGCTTGTGGCCTTACAAAAGCAGGTATAAGACCTATTTGGCTCACAGCTGACTCAGGTGGAGTTCAAGACCACTGTGGAGGCCTTGGGAACAATCAAGAAAGAAGGAAAATATTTACCAAGAATTTTATTCTTAGCCAGGCATGGTGGCACACACCTTTAATCCTAGCACTCAGGAGGCAGAAGTAGAAGGGTCACAGTAGGAGGGTCAGAGTTTGAGGACAGCCTGAGACTACATAGTGAAATCCAGGTCAGCCTGGGCTAGAGCAAGACCCTACCTCAATAAAACAAAAAAAAAAAAAAAAGAAAAAGAAAAGGAATTTTATTCTTTTCCTATCCCCTTTATAATCCTTAAAAAAATGTGCAAAATTCAATAGCCTTGAGCATCAGACTTAACAAAGATTAAACAAAACAATAGCCTAAGAAACTCTTGGATTTTTGAATTATTTTACACATGATTGTTACACGAGTTATCATTATTCAATATGGCTTACCTTCCTGAGCTAAGAAGGGTAAGAAGATACATCTGGATAACTGCCAACCTCTAATGCACCTTGGAGAAACATAATCTACTTACTTTGACCTGACCATCATGCTCTTCTCAGAATGTGTATGTCCAATTGGTAAAGACATCAAAAAAGTTACATTATAAAAATCTTCCTTTTTTGATTTGTATATGAACATAATATATTTCTGTGTCTTCAGTAACATTCTGCAATTCAGAATTCTAAATACATAACTGAATTTTAGGCACCCAGAAAAAGAATACAGTTTAAGCATATAAAAATTCTAGCTATCCTTTTGGGTAGTGGAATTAAGTAAGAACTTTTGATCACTCTTTCCTAAAATGCAAAAAATGCCCCAAAAATGCACTGGGTATGAAGAATAGGCCTTTGTCTAGACTATAGCCAAACTGATTTTCAATGGGGACAAATCCAACCCCAATCCCAGAGGCTATTTATATTTAGCCAAAGTTTGGGGACATTGTGACTGCAACTGCTTGGGGAAGGAAAAGAGAAAGGTGCATGAAAGGAGAGAGAATCAGATATTCTAGATATTCTACAATGCAGAGACTGTCCCTAACACCACAGAATCCTCAGACAACAGCAAAGAGGTGTAAACTAAATACAAGGTTGGTCTTTTCCTTAGAAAATACTGTTAGATTTAGAAATTAAACACTTAGATATTAATGAGATACCTATTATGAATTTGTCTGCATAAAAGAACAAATGGGATCATAAACACTCTTAAATAATGTCTCAACTCAAGACAAGATTTATTCCAATTAAAAGCATTTGCGTCTTCCCTATCACAAGGTAAAATTGCCAAAACTCATTAAGGCACAAAGGTGTGAGCACCATTACAGGACAATCAACCCTCAAACTTAACCTAGACATGGTTCCAACCTTAAAATTAGCAGTGTGGCTTGTTAATAAAAACAGAAACCCTTATTAACTCAAATGTTCTGCTTCCTCTCATGAATCTTCCTAACACCTACAAAAAGAAGCAAAGTGCCCTAATTTATAGAGTGCCTCTTCTTAGTTCAGGAACTTGACCAACACAGACAGAGCCAAAATGCAGAGGCCTTTATACCTGGGCTCTCCAGAGCTGATGAATATCCTTTTTTTCCTAAGGATGCTTCCATGGAAGTGGAGAAACAGACTGGGGGAAAAAAACCTCTGAAGAAAACTAAGAATAAAAGAGGTGACCAGCAAAGCAGCTAAATTGTCTCAATCTTTGTGGTGTTTTAACAATTTTAACAAAAATCAACAGCAGGTTCAGAGTAAAAACAAGTCATTCAATGTTCAGTCCATAATCCAAAGATCACTTAAAAGCTAATTAATGGATATGGGGCAGACTTTTCCTAACGTGATGTGAATAAACATCTACTATCCTCAGAGCACCAAGGACGGAAACAAAGAAATGATTTCACTCAGGTGTAACTTGGAAAGTTGTATGGGGTACTTACAGGAGTATGGATAAAGGGTTTGCTTACAAGGGCAGAAACAACTACACCATTAAAGAAGAAAATCTCAGCATCCGTTAACGGTCTATAAATCTTTAGAAAGGGGTTTGGCTGGAATTCTGTCCCTCTAGCAAGCATTAATGATAACTCCTGAAAAGCCTTCTTGAGCCCTTTCCCCTAGAAAAGTTTAACTGTCTATAAATGGGGGGAGGGGTGTTACAAGCTCCTCATCCCTAACAACTGTGAACTGTATAAATCCTTGAGGGAGAAGTGAGACTTCATGAGCCCAGTAACTGTCTGTAAGCATTTGGGAGGGGAAAGAGCTCATGAGCCGCCCCCCACACCATGAGGAAAAGTTTAAGGGACCCATCTTATACAGATCTCCTCCAAGTAATCCACCACTGCTGACAGTTCAGAAAGACAAGAGCCATGTCATGCCTGGAGGGCAGTGTTCCACAATGGGAAGCCAAGAAATATAATCGTGACATCCCTGTGATGAAAGTGTTTGTTCAGCCCTGATAACAGTGCTGACTTAGGGACAACGTGTTTTAAAAATAATAAACCTTCAGACCGGGTGGAGTCACAATTTGGCCCCGTAGGTTCATGGGAAGACCAAGTCAAAGCATGCTCTGCAGAAGTCTCAGAGGACTGCTGGACTCCAACAGAGGGGGAGACACTCCTGAGTTCCTAACTGATGCAGCCACTGCTATCCAAGTTCCAGCAGTTCCCAGGCCATGGATCTCAAGCATTACAGTCCTAGAAACCAACCCTGGGCAAACCCAGCAACAAGTACTACAGCTTAAAAAGAGTGCCCTGTGGGCAGGATTAGAAGATCGGATTTCTCTTAGAAGTCACTGTTAAGATTTAAAGACGTATGAAAACAAGGAAATAAAAACTGGGCTATCAAGGTTCTCATCACACTTCCTGCCAGGAGTCAAATTTTATTAATATATTAGTTTAGGAGAGGTTTTTGTTGTTATTGTTGTCTTTTAATTGCCATGGTGGTTGTCGAAGGACAACATTCACATCTCTCCTCGCCTGTCCTGAGGCAGGGTCTGTCTGTGCTCGCCACCAGCCTCCAGGAAATTCTCCTGTCTGTCTCTCATCTTGCTGTGCTCATCAGTGAGCTGGGATTAAAGAAGCCCATCATGGCTTCCAGCGTTGTACATGAGGTCTGGGAATTGAACTAAGGTACTCCAGCTTGAGCCAGAGTATGCACTGAGTCATCCCTCCAGCCCTGGCTTTGTTTTGGTTTGGTTTGATTTTTGGCTTTTTGAGATTAAGTTCTCACTCTGTAGCTCAAACTGTCTTGGAACCCAAAGAAATCCTTCTGCCTCAGCCTCCCAAGAGCTAAAAATTACTAGTGCTGTAAAAGCATTTAAGTATACTTCTGTATATGTATTACAGTTTCCAGTTTTTTACAGTGGTGTGAAAGCCTCCATAATCTAATGACTTTTTTTAATCTAATGACTTTTACTCAAGTATTTAGAGATAATTCTCATTTTTTTTACTCGATAAATGCTATCTGAGCCTAAAGATATATTGTAACCATTGCTTTCACATTTTCAGTCTCCAACTTCTGCAGAGACATTTTGAAGTTAATATCAATCCCTACAGTCATATGCTGTACTCGTTAAAACCTAATCTTTATTATACAAACCCAATTCAGTATTTTAATTCTCTAGATCCAAACATAAGACATCTTGTTATTCACAATGTACATAGTAAGCAACTTGTTTAATCTGTCTGTTGGAACCATGAACACTTTCATGAAGATCTAACAATGTTTCTTCCTTCCCACATGTTCAACATTCTTACATGTTAGCATTTATTTACAAGGCATTAGGTTGTGGCTAACCTCTCGTTCTTCATGGAGTTTTTAGTAATTTTTTTTAAACTGAGATAAGATGACCCTAAAAATACATAGAGCACCTGTTGCCTCCAGCTCTCAAAGAAATGCTTCCTGGAAAGTATCCTGGAACCTGGGAGGCTACCTGAGAGACAAGCTACTGCTCAGGAAGGAAAAAAGGAGTGGTATAAAACCAGAGTCATAGGAGGGAATAAAGAGAGCAAAGACCAGCAAAGAGATGGCTCTTCACCCAAGATGGGCTTTTAAAAATTGATTACTAGTAATTAAGTGGACCTCTTACCTTACTGAGAGTTCCACATCAAGGGAAAGAAACTGAAATGGACAATTTAAAGAAAGTCATTACTTTTTTAGTTGCATTATTTCCTAGGCACCAAAAGTGACATGCACTGACTGATTCTGTTGGTTCTATTATAGCTCAAGAATTCCCAAGTCTGCCAAAAAAAAGTACACTTCATCATGTTTTTCCAATGCTTAGTATTATCATGAAGTTAGAGTCAACGCATAGCTAGAAGCAGTAAAAAATAAATAAATAACTCACATGCCAGATGCTATGCTCCAGAATGGTTTTCATGATGCGTGGCTGTGAAGCAAGCTAGAAGACATTCTGGGAAGATATTAAATCTCAAGCCCTGAATGGGCAAACAGACCACATTTAGTATGGCATCATAATAAAAGTTTCTTTGGGAAAAAGAGTGGTAAAGGAGCCACAGAGCAGCACTGCTTATGTTCCACTTCAGTTCTGGCCACAAGCAAGCTGGAGAGTCAATTACATAGGTGAAGATTACACACAGAGCTGCAAGTTCCAGTCTCAGATTTGAACTGTGTGAACGTGGGCATGGTCAACTCTCAGGTGTGCTTCACTTGGTACACTTTCTCAGTGAAGCACTTGATCATGTGAAGCACACATCTAATTCAGACACAGAAGAGTATCCACTTCAATGGCCCACCAATACAAAATCATCAGAGACCACTGTCTTCCTACAGTGAAATTCAGCAATGAAAGACTGAGGACACAGACATCACCTTCTCACACCTTCCCCCTAGCACAGGAAACAATAGACCCTTAGGTCCCCTTCGGCAGCCAGCCACTGTTGCTTTCCACCAAAAGCTTTATAGGCTTACTGATGACTCCAAATCCTCACTAAGTACTAGGGGTGCATATGAAAATAGTGGAATTAACTTTGCCTAACTTTCCCAGGAACTGAATGAGTCACTTCTTTAAAAACAGAAAAATGTCAAGGTTGCCAGAGAACCCCATTGCAGATGTTTGTATAAATCATTTTCAGGCAATCACCAAGCCAAAACCAGGAGACATTATTCAAGACAACATAGAAGTAAATTAGATCAGTTTTTATGATAGTTCCTGTAATGGAGAAAATTCTGAAAACGAGTAAGGAAGGATGGAAGCAAGTTGAACCCCAAATTACACAGCATACCAGACAATGCTCAGAACCACTCCTGTGATGTCTGGCTCTAGGGAATTTAGCTTTTGTCTAACTGTTCTCCGATATCATTAACAAAATTGAAACTCAAGGCTGAAAGTCAGCCCACAGCGCTTGCTGCATACTTCCTCTATCACACTACCTAGCTAGCAGGAACAGTAAACATTTCGAAACATCTGTCACGAGGTTTTTAGCACCGTTCACCCAGCAAAATATGCTCTATATGGATGACAAAATGTGCTCTATATGGATGACAGAATCTGTAAGCCTTTTTCAATTTTACAGTATTTAAGTAGTTTGTTCAATTATCAAAGCCACTTGCCCTAGCATATCAGAAGAAACGGCAAGGATTATTTTCATTTATCTACAACTGTTACAAAAGAGAAAAAGAAGACATGGGACTTGCTCACTTCCTAGGTCTCTCTTAACTCAGTTGTTAGCTTGTCAGCATTTGAGTTGTTCCAAGGCGTTCATTACGGAGAACTCCACACAACCTCTACTTTTACTAAAATTTATAAAGTGTGTTAAGTCTTTGGCAAAGAGGCACAAATGGGGCTCGCAATAGTAGCGCTTAGGAGCTTTCCAGAAAAGCCTCTGGATGGGTCGTTTCCCCAACTTCTCCGCCACTTTGACCACCCGGTGCAGAACTGAGCGCCGCGCAGCTTCCATCTGGAGAATAACACGCGTTTCCACGCGGCTCCCCACGTTGGCTGCCCCGATGTCACTCACAGCTGAAGAATGACGACACGGACACCAAGCCTCAGACCCACATCCTCTAAAAGGGCCGCCGCAGGAAATAAAACTTTCTACCTCCTAAGCGGCAGTGAAGAGGGGAAGCCGACAGAAACCCGGCCCAGGTGGAGTGTGTCCAGCCAGGTCCCTGGACTCCCAGATAGGTGACCCACAGGTGCCACCAGCAGGTGCCCGAGGCCCCGGGGAGGGGGATGGCGAGAGCAGGGGCGACACCACTTCCCCAGGGCGCAGCACTTTGCAAACTCGGCGATGGGAGCCCGGTGAGGTTGGGTCACGCCGACCCCAAGCCCGGGGCGCAGGGCACAGGGAGCAGGGTGCTGCGGCCGCAGGTAGGTGCTCACCTGCGGAAAGGAGCCCTCGCGGCGCGGGCCCCGCGGGTAATCCAAGTGTCCGCGGTCCAGCATCAGGTAGAGCGAGAAGATCACCACGCAGAAGATCGCGCTGCCGAACACCGTGAACTGGCGGCTTAACTTCATTTTTCCTCGACAGACTCGGTGGGCGCCGGGGCACCGTCCTCGCCCCGAGGCGGCGGCGGCGGCGGCGGCGGACTCGGGACTCCAGGAAGCGGCCGCCCGGGGCTCGCTCGCGGCTCAGGGATGGCGCGCCCTCCGCCCCGCACCTCGACCTCGACCTCGGCCCCGCTGCCCTCCCCGGGGCGCCGCGTCTCTCCCGAGGCCGACGCTGGTCCGCAGCGAGCGAGGAGGTTCCCCGCAAACTTGCGCTCCAAACCTGGGCGCCCACCACCGCGGGCAGGGCGCGTGGAGCTGGAGGACGGGCGGACGGACCCGAGAGGTCGCTCCCCGGACTTCCTGACACCGCCGCCCCGACTTGAGTCGAGCGGAGTCGGCAGGAAAAGTTTTCTCCGCCAGGGCAGGCGTGTCCTGCTCACCCAAGAACGCGCGGGTCGGGCGGCCGGGCGCGGAGCGGGGGAACTGGACCAGGAGGAGCCGGGCCCCTCAACTTAGCGCCGGGACGCCGGGGCCCGCCCCCGGCCGCCGCGCCCGCCCGCCGCTCCCGCCGCCCCCGCGCCCCGCCGGAGCCCCTTCCTGCCTGGCCGGGGCACCCGAACCGGCGGGAGGAGTTTCCTCGGGGTGCGCGTCTGCTCGCCGGGCCCCCGCCGCCCCTACCTTCCCCGTCCCGGGCCCCGGGCTGGACGCGGAGGGCGCCCCAGGGGCCGGCGGCGGCGGCGGTGGTGGCGGCGGTGCCGCCGGGAGGAGAGGAGCTAGCTAGGAGGAGAAGCTCGCTCCAGCTGCAGCCCCCCAGCACCCCACCTCCTTCCCGCCCCGAAAACGCGGAGATGGCGGCGGCGGCGGCGGCTGCCCAAAGCAAGCGCCGCTTCTCCAGCGCCACTAGGCGCTCAGCGCCCGCCCGCCACGAGCCTGAGCCGAAGGCAACCGTGGCGCGCCGGTCGCTGGCTCCGCCGGCGCCCGCCCGCAGCCCCCGAGCTGGGCGGCTGGCCACGCCCCCTTTCGACGCGACGCGCCGGGGAGGAGGGGCGGGGCCTCAGACACCCAATCCTAGCGCGCCTCCCGCCCGCCAGCCCCGCCCCGCGCCCGCCTCCCTGGGCCCTGGCTAAGTAGGAAGATCTCCGAAGGCTTTTGTGACCTGGGCGCTGCTCTGTAGGAGTTGATGGAGGCCGGCGTCAGGAGCTGTCTCAGGCGCCAGGTGCCCACCTCCCTCACAGGTAAATGCTTGCTCCCCATCCGCTGTCTGGAGCCCAGGTTTTCTACCCTGAAACACCCAGAATCCAGTGTGCCTTAGAAGGGTCCCTGTGTGTAGGTATAGGATTGTAAGATAAGAAATCCAATGATGCCTTCTTGGACTCATCGTCTCTGTGACTTCTGGTGACATTCTGGTGAAACCTAGGAGAAAAAGAGCCTGGGAAAGGTCATTCCAGGCAGATGTAAAACATCTCACTACGAGATTGGTGAGAGGAGCCTGAGAAGTGATGGTTGTGCACATTATTGTCTGATGGCCTCCCAGGTCCAAATTCACCCTTCTTGACTGCCCTGTGACAATGAATCTGGGCCTTTGAAATGGGTTTTCCATTGCCTTCTTGGACTGAAGCTTTGTCAGTAGAGGGCGCTGAAAAGACATTACAGGACAGCCAGGATTTTGCTTCCTGGTTTTGGTGTGTCTGGTGTAAGATTCTTGAGCCATACCTAGCTTTCTCCAGTGTCAGACTAATTCCTGTAACCCTTAGTAACTGAGAGTTTTGTAGTAAAGGTAAGGCATGATAGCTTTCCTGTCATCCTGGAAACAGTTTCCCACAAGTTCAGGGGCAAATTTGCAACAGGTTTTGCAAACAGCACCACAGAGACTTATCTGCTATTCAATAAACCAGACTGCACTCATAATATCTAGATCTTATCCCTAGGAGGAATTGGGGTCGCCCGGGTTTCCACCCTCTATCAGTCAGAGGTAGTTATAAGATGAGCTTCTTATAGCAACTGTCTATATTCTCTATACTTCTTGCTTGTAAAGCCCTCCTTGTTCTAATCCCCAATTATAGTTAAATAATTCTTTTCATTAAACCATCCCTGTCCAGGAAGTAATCTCAAGAGATAGACCTGCAAAGACAGGTTTTTAAAGGTCAGTGTGATTGAGACTTTGGTCTGGAGCTCCTTGCCAAAGGGAAATGAAATGCCAATAATACGTGTCATAAAGGCTATCTCAGTTAATTAAGCAATCACCCGTGGTTGATCTTGATGAACTGCCAGCTGAAGCAAGTGCCTTGAGGTTCCAGGGCCAGCTACGCTTGACTGTGATGGTGTCAGAGGTGACTGGCAGGAAGGATTATGGTGTGGGAGGATTCTGGAGTACTTTTGAATCTTATGAAGAGAAATGACAAGCACAAGTCCATTAATGCTCAGAATTCGGGCATGAGGATCAGAGATTTCACAACAATTCTAACAAAAAAATAAAATAAACCTTATTGTACCAAGAATGATATCATTGAAAATCAAGTGCAACATTTTTCTTCTATAAATTACTGAATTATAATTGCTGTTGAATTCACAGGCATGCCAAATTGTCTCCATAAAAATTAAGGTATTGGTTGGTAAATAATAGAATCCAAATTTGAAATGACTTGGACATAGATGAACCTATCAGTCTTAACTGTGCATCCCCTGTACCTATCAGCCATTTTTACCCATGGAAGTAGTATCGATATATTTTTTCTAAAATGCCCATCTTTTCTGTAAAAGACACCAGAAGCAGTTGGTCTCACCTGGGGCAAGTATCTTGAGAGGGAATTCACATCTTCCTCAAAACCCACCACAATCTCCCTCACACCTATGGATATGGTCACATTTCAGCATGAACTTGTGTGATAGATACACACTATTATGTATGGAGGGAGAAATAATGAACATACCAAAATCACTATTTTGTTGATATACACTAACAACAACAACAAAAAAAACCTATAGGCCATTTATAGGAGTAGATTCTAATCAATTTAGGCTATGAAAGATAGAATATTTAATACTAGGATTGGGCCAAAATTTATTACTACTGTTATGCTTTATCTCTTGCCTCTAGTCATGACTCTTAAAACTTACTTGATTGGTTGTTGGGACTATAGACACAAGAGTGTCCTACAGTTTGCAAGGTTGTGATACCAAAGCTTCATGACATGAAGTGGAAGTCAATCTAATGATTTCAACAAAGAAAAATATAATTTTTATATGCAATTTGCATACCTATTGTGATGGTTAGGTTTTGTTGTCAACTTGATCTCTTTAATTATCTTGGATGGTTCTCTGAGGATGTTTTCAGGAAGGCAGCCTCTCAGTAGGGGGCAGGATGCAAGGAAGCTCAGGAGAACTAGAAATTAACACCCCTTCCTGTGTGAGGAATGCAGGAAGGAAATTCCAGAGACTCAGGAAGCCATTAAGTTTGGGATTAGGGTTGCAAAACCTCCACCCTAAGGCTATATAAGGGGGAAGGAGATTTGTCTTCTGAGCCCCCCTGCCTGTTTTATGTTGTGTGTGTGGTTCTGGTGATGGGTTTCTCTCTCTGTTTGGACCTTTGAAGGGGCCAGCCTCTTTCACCATTATGGAACTTCCCCTGGATCTGTAACTTCAATAAATCCTTCCTCCCATAAACTGTGCCTAGTTTGGAGATTGATCCCAGTGGTATGTGGCTGACTAGACACCCATCCTTTACCTATTATGCACCATGCAGAGGCCCACAAGACACTCCCTTTGCTGAAACATTGTAAAAGATAATTAGGGAACACCCACATCTTTGAATACCTCTGAAGGCCAGCTATGACTATAAAAGATGCCACTGTTGAGATAGACTCTCCAATTCTTATGGGGATGACAGGAGCCCAGAATAACAGAGGCCAGTCAGCACTTAACATAATACAGGGTAGGCACATTTAACTTAAGGGACACCACAACCATACTGCCCTGGCCCACAGAGATGTCCTCAGAACAAATCCATCGCCAAAATAAGGTATTGCTTTTTTATTACAGATAAAGCTCCAGGTCAGATGGCTAAAACCTGACTTTAGTTGCAACGGTGGACAGTCATTACCTCTCATTGTATTTTCAAACCTAAATCAGTTCCCAGACCCACAGCCCCTTGGTTGAAGGGGAATTTGTATTCCCTCTAAGGGACTATGTGTTGGTGAAAATGGAATACCCAGATTTTTTGAGATTTGCTAGACAGTGGTACTGAATTGCTACGAATTCCAGATAAAAACAAAATGGAATACCCAGATTTTTTGAGATTTGCTATACAGTAGTGCTGAATTGCCACGAATTCCTGATAAAAACAAAAAAGCAAGTAGTTTAGATGCCTTAGTAATATATACTTGAGGTAAAGAGAACAAGATGATCACAAGTCTAAAATGGTCACCTCAGGCATAGGATATGTGCTAGGATGATACAAGCTACGTGGAAGAAACTGCTGAGATCCAGATGAATCCAAAAAATGATATGGATTGGAAATGATAGGCTGGGGCTGGGGGTGTAGCTCAGTGGTACAGCACTGCCCATCATGCAGGAGACCCTTGTTCAAGCATCAGCACCAAGGTGTGGAGGTGGTAGAAGGGTAATAATGTGCACTGAGGAATGAAATGGTAAAATGTATACAGCAAGAACTGGCTACACCATAAAGTCGTAGAAGAAAAGTGTTAGGAGCTGAATTGTGTCTCCTTAAAATTCATGTGTAAATCTCAGCCCCTAGTACTTTAAAATGTAATAGTATTCGAAGATAAGGTCTTTACAGAGGTGATTAAATTAAAATGAGGTCATAAAGTTGGAAACCTAATCCAATCTGACTGGTGTTCTTATGAGAAGAAAGACACTCTGGGGGTCCATGCACAACAAGACCTGTGGTGATAGTGAAAAGGCAGCCATCTGCAAGCCATAGAGCAAAAACAAACCAACTGATACTTTGATCCTGACTTCTAGCCTCCAGACTGAGAAAATAAATTTTCTGTTATTTATGCTTACCTGTCTTATTAGACAGCCCTAATATATATATTACAGAAAGCAGTCACCAAGCTGGCAGAAAATATTTTATAGGGGCTAAATCCAAAACATGTAAGGAACTTATATAATTCATTAGCCGAATTAGGGAGGAGGGGGACACAGACAATAAAAGACCTAAACATTTTCAAAAGAAGATATATAAATGGTCAATAGCTATATAAAGAGATGTTTGACATGAGTAAATCATCAGGGAATTGTTGTGCCCCAGCCTAGCTGAGTAACCTTGAACTAAGTTTTAGAAAGAAGCCGGGCGTGGGGGCACACACCTTTAATCCTAGCACACCTGTGTCCCCTGAGGCAGAGGTGATAGAAGTGCTAATAAGCTTTACTGCCTGAGTTCCCATAGCTGTGTTCCTGTTTCCTGAGGCCCCTTTGTGAAAGAGATAAGACAATACAATGCATCCTTGGATTATATATATTTTGGATATTGGAAAAAAGTTTGAGATTTGCTTGGACACATCTCCCAGTTGCGAGTGTGAGGCTCCTGCTGCGCATTCACCTTTCCCCATGGGGCCTGTCTCCTGCTGGCTGGCGCAGGGACCAGGGATCCAGGGGACCAGGGATCCGTGACTGGCTCTCCCCTGTACCCAACAAGGAATTACACATCAAAATCACAGAGATCACTTCACACCTGTTATGATAGTGGTAGAAACAGTAAAATAAGTGTTAGTACGGAAGTGGTGGAAAGGGAGCCCTTATAAAATGATAGTAAGATTGAATTGATATAGCCAACAGAAATTGTTTATGATACAGTTTCAAATGGCACATTTTGTGGAATATAATATGGAGATTGTTCCAAAATTAAAATTAGAACCTTAGGGCTGGAAAGGTGGCTCAACAGTTAAGGCACTTGCCTATAAAGTAAAAGGACCTGAGTTCAGTTCTCCAGTACCCACATAGAGTCAGATGCGCTAGGTTGTGCTTGTGTCTGGAGTTCATTTGCAGTGGCTGGAGGCCCTGGTGCACCCATTCTCCCTCTTGTAATGGCGGAGCTAGGGATTAGAACTTAGATAATACCCAGCAAATTCCAGCCAGTGTACCTCAGAATTTAAGGAGTACCCGAATTCTTGTCTATAAAATTAAAGAATTAAAATTATAGAACCCAGAGAATAAGGTATATTGGGAGACTTTATTTAAAAGAGAATGGGAAGTTATAGAACTTTACAGCCACCAGTGTGGAGAGAACACGTGGGAGAGATTTTAGCCAAAATCTATGCTGTTCAGCTAAACAAGCAGGAAAAGAAAAGATCATGAGAAGGAAAGGTTCATGTGGGAAAGAAATCCAGCCCTTGTCCACAACCATTAGGCTCTGGTGTGGGGCTGGGAGATCTTACCTAATGTCCTTCTGCTAGGCCATGTGAGGGAAGAAGAGACAGAATTATCTGTTCAATGCGTATTCCCTGCCCCAGGTGAGCAGAGAGACAGCTGGTTGGACCATACCTGACCAATCAGTTTTAGCACCTAGGTTTGAACTCTAGCTAGAAATACCTCCCACACAAGGGGAGGGGGACCCCATCTATGGAACTTGTCTGAAGGAGTTAACTAACTGTCTGTCTGTCTGTCTCTCTCTCTCTCTCTCTCTCTCTTCCTATCTTTCACTCAAATAAATATTTTAAAATTTGCAAGCATAGAGATACAGATATATAGAGAGACACAGAGAAAGGGAGTATGGGTGCACCAGGGCCTCCAGCCACTACAAACAAACCCCAGATGCATGCAACACTTTGTGCATCAGATTTATATGGGCACTGGGGAATCGAACCCAGTTGATCTGATTTTGTGCAGACATGTGCCTTAACCACTGAGCAATCTCTCCAGCCCTAAAACTAGAGCCTGTTGGCCCAGTAACTACACTAGGAGGTTTATATGTCCAAAGCAGCCTTCTTATTAGAAAATTAATATGGATCACATTGATTGTTTCTTACCATTAAGAAATAGCATCATTAAGATGGTATTTTACTATGAAATCTTGGCTGTTGTAAATCATGCTTCAATGAACACAGGAGAGCAAATCTATAATGAGGTATCACTTTCCACCTGTTAGATTCACACCTTAGTAATAAGGGAAAAAATGTATCTATTTCATATGTGAGTCTATATTTCTCCTAGAGTTGATAATAGCCATTGTAACAAGTGTGAAGTGTTACCTGGTCAGATATGTGCTTGCCTATGTGCATGAGCTTGAGTAAAGTTTATAACTGTGGGTATGTAAAATTATCAAAGTTTTTAATATTATTTTAATTTTAAGCAACTTCCCACATGCATGCATAGAATGTATTTCGATCTCATCCACCCTTCCCCATTATGCTCTCTTATCCCCTGCCACTAAAGCCCTTCCCAGCTAATCCTCTTCCTTCCATGTCTTTCTACATTTGTGTATTTTGTGGAGTGTGTGTGTGTGTGTCTGTCTGTTTGTCTGTCTATCTGTCTGTCTTGCATGAGCTTTGAAGGAATATTATTTTGCTATTTTTAAAAATATGGGCAACTTATCATCAGCTACTCCACTGAAGAATATGACTGATAGGAGAGGGAAGGGCTATCATAGTATTATGAAAGGATGGAGTGTTCAATCCTTTGCTCCTCTGACTACTGGGAAAATCAGTCTGTCAAGGCCCCTGAGCTTTCTTACTCATTGTTTTTGGATATGGTAAAAAGGCAAATCCTTGGACACTCTTTCCTTCAGGTCATTTCTCAGGCTGTCTTTATCTTAGACAACTGAACAACGGAATTTCTTCTCCAAAACGGCCAATTTGCTTACCACAAACTACAGAAATAGAAAAAATCCAAAGTTCAATATTCCTTGGCTATGGCACAAATCCCTATGACTGGGGCATCTTCCTGAGCCCCTAACCTTAACCAGAGGACACAGAAAACTAGCACCGTCTTTCTCATGCTGCTTGACAGCTTCCTTTTTCTCTATCCAGTGCCATGGGCTTTCTTCCAGCATTTATGAAGCAGTAGCCGAGTACAGACCTTTCATAACTCCTGAAACTGCAACCTACCTGAGAGAACCTTGCTGTGGCATGTTCTCCACCTTTCTGGGGCTTCACTCCTATGCAAGAAAGCTGAGAGACAGATGAGTCAAGTAGCGTGATTAGCTGCTGAGAAGGACAGAAGTGAGGGAAGGAAGTTGGAGGAGGAATGTTTTTCGTTCAGAATCCTTCTCACTGTTTATTTACTGACTTCCAATACTATACAAGTTCCTGGAAGTCAGAGCCTTCTATTGCCTCAAAATGAGCCAAGTAGTATCTAGAAATGTTGACACAATAAATATCCTTTTAGGGATGGAGAGATTGGTCAGTGGTTAAAGGCACTTGCTTGTAAAGCCTGATGATCCAGGTTCAATTCCCCAGCCAAACAAACAAAGTGGGGCATGTATCTGGAGTTTATTTGCAGCGTCAGGAGGCTTGCCACACCCATATACTCACTCACTCTCTCTCTCTCTCTTTTTCTCTTTCTCTCTCTCATAAATCAATAAAAATACTATTAAAAATATCAAAGTAAATATCTTTTGGATAAATTAATGACTTCCTGGGCTTTGAAGTCCCAGTCGTGAGGGGCCTAAGAGTGATGGGGGTAAGTTGCCCTGGCTTGTGGTAGAAGTCTGCTTGTTATTATTCTACATTTAAAGGTATGCTTCTTACATTTATGGATAGCATTAAATGTTTTACTCCTGTAAGGTACTTTCTTAAAACTCTTTAAAGAGAATCCTAAAATAATACTTTACTGATTTTCATTAAAGGAGTCCAATATTTAGATAAAAAGAAAAAAGTGAGTAACAAGTCTGTTAGGTGTTTTTCTTATGGGTATTCATTTAGTTTTTATAATTCTGCAAGATTAGTAAGTTAATATCTGTTTCACTCATTAGGAAACTTAGAAGAGAGGTTAAATAGCATAGTTTAGAATATATAGCTACCAAATGGATAGCTTTTTTTTCTGGTTTCAAACCTTTCCTGTGTGCCCCAGCAGTCTATAGAGTTGTGAAACCTGTGTTACAGTGAATACCTTTTCCACAATAACAGTTGGGCTTGTGATGCTCAGGTTCATCATAAACAACTATAAACTATTCTAGCCATTTTAAGCAAGAAGTTATTTAGTAGAGGATGCTTATAGAATCCATCTGAGGATTAGAACAGTAGGTTTTCCAGTACATAGGTACTGGGGAATCAAGAAGTGAGTGGAGCTAATATGCCTGATGTCTCCTAGGACAAAATTGTAACTCTGTGGCTCAGGATCATAACCACGCAGGAAGAGCGTCTTCCCAGGAGCTGAGTAATGAATTATGGAATACTGTTGTAGAACCGAAGATGTCTCCACTTCTCTTTTATAACTTTCATGAGTAGACCCAATTGACAAACCTAATTCATAGCCACAACTCCGAGTACAAAGAATTCTAAGAAATGTAAGCTTTCAATCTCTGAAATATGAAACCAATATGAAGAAAAAAAATGGGAGAGGCCCATTGAGAAACCCATCCTTTTATGCTCACTACAGTATTTGTAAAAAAAAAAAAAAAAGTGGGGGGAATAGTGCCACAGAGAGAACGAAATAATTATTAAAAACTACTGCTTCCCAGAAAAATCTAATATAGATACATATATGCATGCATGCGCATACATATATATTTACTACAACTCCCAACTCCTGACTTTACAATTCTATGCCTGTGATTTGTTCTGAGGAAAATATCTTCTTTGTACATGAGGTTTCAGGTCAATCATATAAATACAGAACAGATCGTAGATGAGGAAACTGTCTGTGAAGTCAGATCATCATGTTCATTGTTCTGTAGCCCTTTGCTTGCTGTTGCTTTTATTGACATGGTGTGTAAAAGACAAAGCTTGTTTCCAGCAGACGCTAGGCATTTCTCTGGCTTCTCTCTGCCTGATTTCTCGTAGGTCACATTATGCTTAACAAGGACAGGCTTAAGGATTTGGTTCTCTAAAGCTTCAATGACACTTAACCCATCCTAGCACTTTATATGGGGTCCCCAGAGAGGTAAAATTTTGCCCTGATTTTCAGGAAGGTAGATGAGAAGCCACGTTCTCTAGTTCCCTGGCCAATGTTTTCTTCATCACAAAGAAAAGCTCTAGATTGTATTCTACCAAATGCCAAGTGATATATGTGTATGTGTTCATTTATATTATGTTCATTCACAGGCAAAACTAAGGTGTACCTTCTGAGAAGCATGCTAGCATGTGGAATATAAAGCAAAGAAAAAAAAGCCCTTCAGTATCAAGGCGTGGTTAATAGCAGAGGGAAGGTGCTGTGACTGGGAAAAGGTATATGGGGACTTCAGGTGAAATGGCAGTTGTGGAACCCTGATGAGAAGCACAGAGAACATAGGGTTAAAGGAAAGTTGAGGCTGGCCTGAAACACTGATAATCTCAATCTTATTTGAGACTGGCAGGAGTTTGGCCACCATGGTCTCCTTCCTTTATCTTAAAAACTCCAGCCCCTGGTAGGCCTCAACAAACCCTGATAAGCCCAGGCACCTTAAGGCCTGAGTTTACTGGAGCTCACATACCTCAGCTAACTATCCCGGGCACAATAAAAAAGGTTTAAAGGTCACAGCTCCTCTGCAGCTACTGCCATCCATTACATGCCTAAAAACACATAAATCTTGCCACTTGGACCTGAGAGAGTCTCCTCAACTTATCTATGCAAACCAGGCATCGACAGGTTACTGGCCCCTGCCAATCCCTTCATGAGACATCCACAGACTACCTTGCCCCTGCCAATTCCCTTGCCACTTATGCCCCTGCATCTGATTTTTCTTCTATAAAAACAACCATTTTCTGCATAATAAATGAGCTGTTCACTGCAACTGTCTGCCCGAGAGTTCTTCCTCTCGTCAGCTCACCACTATCCCAAGACTCTGTCCACACAGCTCCCTGGACCAATAGGGAGTTGATGCATGCTGCAACTCCCCAAGGAATCCACGGAACCATAGGCAGTGACCCAGGAAGCAATTTTATAGGACTTGTTCCACATATTTTTTTTTTAAGGCAGGGTCTCACTCTAGCTCAGACAGACATGGAATTCACTTTGTAGTCTCAGGGTGTAGTCTCTTAGCAGTCCTCCTATCTCTGCCTCTGGAATGCTGGGATTAATGGTGTACACCATCACTCCCAGCTTCCCCATAGTTTTTGGAATGCCAATGTAATGTATTTGACTTTTTATGCCTTTTATAGCCATAAGCTTTAGTATTTACTATATGACAGAGCCAGGTTGAATGCATCCCATAAATGATTTAATTTTTACAAGAATTACAGATTCTTTGAAAATCTTGTAAAAATTCTGGAAGAGATGCTGTTTTTATCCTTATTGTACAGATGATGAAACTGAGGCACAGCCTTTACTAAGTTGCCAAATCTACACTGTCTCATAGCAAAACTGGTATCTGATCCATGTACCTTCATCACTCTGCTCTGCTAGCCACAAGAAACTTACTGGATAAATAAATTATGAACCCCCTCACTTTATTATTAATCTATAATCATATATGTTAAGAAAACAAGATGTAAAATTACACACACATATATAATTATGATTACATGTATCTTGGAAATATAGATGCATAAATATAAAAGGCCAGAACATAGAACACTGATAAGTTAAGGTGATGAAAATGTGTGTGCTTTCCCCCCTTTTCTCTGTTTTCTTAATTTGTTAGAAAGTGGCCATATCAAATTACAATGGGAAAAAATGTTCTAAAATTTACTTCCTGCCTACTTGAAATATAAAATTCAATTCTGTTTTCTTCATTGCTAGAGCTTTGTATAATCTTCAGAAACCTCTTCTGCTCAATGAGTGACTTCATTACTAATTTCATTACTAAATTGATGGCACTGGATCATCCTAGCTATGCAAATCACAACCCACAGCCAGCTGAGGAACAGGCAGATAAAAGATTACATTAAAAATTAAAGCAACATGTAGAGATGTGGAGATAATGTGCTTACAATTATTTCTACATATTTAATATTTATGCAATTACAAAGCCAATCATGACAAATATTAAATCTTGAATCCTATTCCTTTTGCCCTCTGATATTTTGACCTTGAACTAAGAGTGCCACATGATACATAAGAAATGGCTGTGAGGGAAGCATTTCCTTCAGCCTATAAATGATCAATGCCTTTTTCTTAGGAAGTGATCTCATTTCTCTCTCGCTTTTGTTTATTTCCAATGCCTTGTATCTTTTCACTCTGGTATATTCTGATTATCCCTGAAAGGCCTGGCTTTCTGTCTTCACTGTGCGGCTGTGTTGTCTGCTGCTGCTGCTGTTGTTGTGATGTGTTTTCTGTCAGAGGAAATTTACAGGCACATTAGCCTACTTGACAGGCACAATGAGCCACAAGGCTCTCCTAAGGAGAAACTTCCACATGCTGGGGGTCTGCTCTGCCTCTCCATCTCGCCTCCCTCTCAAGCCAGAGCACGCCACCATGACTCAGACACAAACCTCAGTCTATTTTGCCTAGGAATATTGCCTTGGATCCTGGTTTTAATTCTCAAGCTCCCAGTCACAGCATTAAAGCAGTCCTGCAGTAATTAATTCATATTTCCACAACAATCTGACTACAGTAGTTTGTAGATAAAGCTAATTTCTTTCCTTAGAGCCACATGACAACTACAGATTTGGATGAGTGGAAGAGTGAATCACTAACACAAAGGGAAAAGAGTAGTATTCAAGAATATACAAATGAGAAACAATATAATTAACGTTTATGGAATGTGTTTAGAGAAAATTCTAAAACAATTTGCTATTCTCAGTGTGTCAGAAAAATAGCAAGAATCAATAAGTTATTAAAAATTCAAAAACATCAAATGAGACATATCAGAAAAGGTAAACTATTTTCTTAGACCATTCCAAATAGAGTAATTCCCCAAGGCTCCTAGGGAACCATCGGCCTTTGTATTTTCAGTTTCCTGAATGTTATTCTGCCCCTTGGGGAGTAAATTTGATGAAACAAAGCAGTTCTAGTATATTCATGTGGAGACAGATGCTAAGGCAAGCATGTCTTCTATTTAAACTCTTCTAGCCTTTTAATAATCATGAGGGGTGATTTTCATTTTGAGATCATGCCCTTTACCCTCCTTACGTTTAAACTATCAGAAGGTAACTAAATAATACAGAGAATTTATT
Source organism: Zapus hudsonius (assembly GCA_004024765.1). Classification (NCBI taxonomy): domain Eukaryota; kingdom Metazoa; phylum Chordata; class Mammalia; order Rodentia; family Dipodidae; genus Zapus; species Zapus hudsonius. The sequence continues at coordinate 127,386 of PVHP010000271.1, forward strand.
TAGAACAGTCCAACATCACATGTGTCTTCCTTGATTCTCTGCAAAGCAGCAGAGGTATTTACCTAGCCAATCCATACTATTTGTCTGGGCTACTCATTCACTGAATATATAAGCCAATAAAGAAAACTTGTATTATCTGGAAACTAGGAATGAGTCACTTTTTAGGGTACTTGCTCTTTATAGATTTATCTAGAAACATCCTTAGCAGTTTATTCCCCTTGTCATGGTCTGTCTCGGGCCATGTTCCAGAGATGGTTTCTGAAAATGATTTCAAGTGCATCTGTGTTCTCACCCATGCCCATGTGTCTCTTCTCATCCTAAAGAATTCAAATGAGATTTGTTTTTGGTTTTGGCAACAGTCTTCCTCAAAGAGAATGACTTATTCCTCAGTCTCCCCTGAGGTACCCAAGTGAGAGAAGAGACCCCAGATTCTGATCTTCAGCCTGGTTCTCCCTTCATCTGGTCTTCTGCACCAATAGGGAATTGTCTCTCGGCCTTTGGCAGCTATGTGAAGACTGAGGATGAAGATGGGAGTGGCATTTTCCAGAATGTGAGGAGGACTGTAGGTCCCTCCAGCCACTCCACAGCAAGCATATCAGGCCCCAGTAGTCCTGCCCACCATGGGAAGAACAGAAAACTTGGAGACCAAACATTATTTACCCTGGCACAAATAAAACCAATGTACCAAGCACTAGACTTTGATGTATGTCTACTCCCCACCTAATGTCTTTAGAAAAACAATTCATTTATTTACCTAGGGTGGTTTAAGTAAGATTCTTTCCAAAACAAGGGGTCAATTTAGATAACACCTCACAGTGTCTTAAAGTTCACATTGGTGGTATTTTTTTCAATTCACAGAGTTATAAAGTAATGACCATATATTTCATAACACAGTATTCATTCCTGTCTATACCTAATCCACTGGGAAGGGCTTTTTTTCTAATTTTCACACTGAATTATTTTAACAAATATCTGTCAAATTTTAGGTATGTGCCAGGCAAGTCTTAATATAGATGTTAGAAATACATCAGGATGCACACATTGAACCTGCAGTATACAAGCTGTATATGGATGCTGAAAATTGCTGGGACCTTCTGACAATCCATCCACTATTTCTGCATCTCTTCATGCTGTACCCTGCACACAAATGAACTCTCTGAACAATGGGTTTCACTATCCTCCCAGCTCCTCCAGCACTAAGCCAAACACAACTCCAACCTCCTACATCCATTTTCTCTAGGATGTGAATCTCCAGCAGTTGGTTTTTATCTTCTTTCCAAAGTTCTGAGGACTTTTGGCTTTTACACCTAGAATGCTCTGCTGAAACTCAATGCCTAGGCAGATAAACTGCCAAGAGGGAACCTAAAACATGAGTGCATCTGCCCACCCAGATGTCTGTACTCATAGCTACCTGGGGAACTGCAACAAGATGGATGAGGAGAAAGAATTACTCACCTGGAAGTCAGGCTGTCAAGAGAGAATCCAAACCCAGGAGCTTTCCTCCTAAGAACAATGATGACATTTTCGTCTTTAAATAAATCTTTTCTTCCTCTCTTTAGGTGAGAGATTGACATTTTAAGATCAATCATCCTCTGCTTTGCAGGGTTGGTAGACTAAGAACAGAATAAATGGAAATTAAGCAAATTTCCATATTTTGAATAAAAGTGCTCAAAATAGCTGTATTGTAACTCAGTGTAAAAAAAGGCTAGATACTCTTTCCCCAATGTCCAGTCTCATGGCTATGGTTTATTGTGTCAAAATTTTCTCTAAAAGATCCAGTCTGAATATATGCTTGCTGCTTTAATAGCACTTTAGGAAGCAAAAGAATCTCATGGTAGGTTTTTCTCCATCATGGTCAAGGATGTTTAGGGCCTTCAGATATAGCCACAAGCTTTTTATCAGTTTTCTTCAAACTCTCTTACTTAGGAGATATGTATAATCTTTTTGCTATATCCAGGGCTTCTTAAACTTTTTCCACTTATGACCCAGAGAAATTTTTTCATCAGAGAAATTTTTACAGTGCCCCAGGCATGGAGGTGTATAAGAGATGTATACTAATCAATTACTTGCTGATAATAAGTTATAAATGAATGTATTTAAGAATTATTTGCTCTCTATATGATTTTACTATGTTTTAAAGATATAAGCACTCATGTATACTAGTGAGACAGATGTGCTTGTTGCCTTTTACACAAATAATTAAATCTTGGTTGAACATGTGATATTATAAGATATTATAAGATATTCAGTGTTCTTCGGGGTTGACTTGATAATTTGATCAATACTGAGAACACAGCTTCATATAAACCCATATTACAAAATGGAAGAACTATGATGAGGCCCATTTCAGAAATTGATGGAAAATCTGTCCTAATCCCAAGCCAAAATTTATTTAACTTTTTTTTTTAATGAAACTCAAATTGATTCAGGAATTTGGGTCAGGCGAGGGATTAAATTCCATAAAGATGCGGGAGATCACAGGTTTGTGGACCCTAACTTGTGGCTCCCTGTCCAAGTTAGCAAAGAATTAAAAATGTAGACTCGGAGATGAATAAATTATGAATTACAAAGCTTTTTAAGGGAGAGCTAGGATCCAGAGGAAAGGCTAGCAGGGAAGCCCAAGCCAAAAGAAGTTCTTCCCTTTCCAGGCTGGGAAAGTGGAGGCAAGATAAAGAAAAATCTCTCCTCACAACTCCACGGAGGAAGGCTCTGGGAAAGGTGAACACAACACACACACACACACACACACACACACACACACACACACACACACACACGGAAAACAAAACAGGAGAGCCCAAACCAAAAGATACCCTTTCATAGTGAGCCAATGAAGAATAAGGGGCTTAGAATTTAGAGATCACGCCTGTAGCAAGGCAAGAAAGCACCTATAAACAAGGCAAGAAAGGACCTGACAGAAATAATGACAAAGAAAGACAGAGAGACTAACTTATACACATGTGCCAAGAGGAATCAAGAAGGATTCACTTGCTTATTTTATGAGATCTATATGGATCAAACATCCAATTAAGATGAGCCTCTCATCATACTCAAGTGTGGAGGGAGAAAAACTGATTGGTTGGTGGACTCAAGAGGCTGACTCAGGAATGGCCAGCCCACAGTGCACTAAGCCCAGGAAAACTTGAAGAGGTAGGAAGTTGTTGGAGTTGTTGCTTGCAGCTATCTTGGATGAGACTGGGTCAGACATGGGTTCTAGCAATGCCAGAGCAAGCGAGATGGCATCTCCTGGAGCCTCTGACTACCTATATATTTAAAATAAACTACCTTGCGCCTCTTCTGTATCAGGATAAACAACTCAAATAGTGATTCCTAAAATACAACACTCTAGCACAATACAATCCAAAGATAAACTAATTTGATACATGCTAAGGAATGAATGATTGTAGGAAAATGTTGAGTCTTTGTTTTCCATAATTAAACTATTATGTTTCTGTAGAAGCAAATAACGTCTGTACAGTAGAAGCACTACCATTTATAACATACAGTAATTTTGAATCTGAGCTGAGGTGTTCCAGGCAGCATTTGTTGGCATTGCATGGCATTATGCATGCAAACTTTGCATTGTGTGTTCAGAGCCAAGACGGTAGTGAAGTTACACCACACAACATTGGGAGAGCACCACCAGAAACACCTCAATTCATTATGCATTGAATTGAATTTTGTGTTGTTGCATGTTTTGCTGTTGTCAAATCTTTTACAACCTTTCCCCCTTCCATGTATGCAAAGCAAAGAAATAGCTTAAGAAGCTGGCCTATAAGCTTCTGAAAAATTCTTTCCCAAATTTATATTAGTCAGCTATTTCTTGTATTAGGGAATTTCACCATTGCCAGGACAAAATGCTTGATAATAGTAACTAAAGGGAATAAAGGTTTATTTGGTCTCATGGTTTGAGGATTTACAATCTCTCATGGCAGGGAAGGCATGCCCTAGAGATTTTTTTTTTTTTTGCACTTATAAAAACAGCAGATTTATTCAATGATGACCCATTTTTGGAAACTGAGGTGGAGTTGGAATGGACAATTTCTTCCCTTTCTCCTCCTGCCCTCACTTCATCTCTGTGGCATGGGGTGGGGGGAACAAAAATGGTCTGGACCCTGTATCCCATCCAATAAAAAACTAAATTCTTAATCAGGTTAACTGTAGAAATTAACTATCATATGCTTTGTATACAATGGCTTTGTTAACAGTTGGCTTGCCTCTGCTTTTTTGTTGTTTTGTTTTTTGGTGCTTCCAACCAGTTTTAAAATATCTTTAAAAATATTATGGCTCTTGGTTGATTCAGTCAGTCAGCAGGTATTTCTTTTGAGTGTACTATGTGCTGGGTATGGAGAAGATGCTGATACCACAGAATTTTAGGAAGCTTGCTATGGAGAGGAGCACTCACCTAGGGTCAAGAAGTAAGGGCCCTCCTAGGATCTGCTTTTTCTCTCACAGCATATGGCCTGAGCAAGGGGATCAGCCTCTGGGACTCTGGCTTTCTCACCTGTGGGAAAAACTACTCTTCCTTCAGTCTCTGACATATTCTGATTGCTGCAGGTGTGAGGCGCACAATGCCCTGGAAATGCAGCAGCCTCATCAATGTGCACACTTTCCTAAGACATTCCAAAACTCCTCATTCTGATCCAATAGTGAGTTGTGGTGCTGTCTTGTGCCTTTCAGGACTCAAAAAGACAGTTAAAGGGAATACACGCCTATGATCTCCACTCTAGTGCATTTGGGCATATGATTCTCCTCCAAATGCTTGCCCTACTTCCCAAATGCTATGTAATACAAACAGAGTAATCTTATAGGCTCAATTAGAATTCCAAGTAGCATGATCTAATCTCAACAGGACAATAATGCATCAGAATTGCAAAAACAATAAGGCGAGATAATACTGGACCTATCTTGCTAATAGGTAATCAGGGCAAGTCCTTAATTTAAGTTATTTCAGTGTTTCCAGTTTTCAAAGCATCTGTAACTCACTGTTGTTACTATTTGTTTGTGAGTATTAATAAAATGAAGGCTTTCTGTTTGTACAATAGTGCATTTGTTCCTTATTTGCAAGCCACTAGATATTCCTTTTAATATCATGAGAGAATTGTCTTTTCTCCTTCTGTCTCATAGTACAAAAGGCATTTTATATAAAAATGCCTTTTAAAATTCATCTACACTTGCAAAATATGTTACCGTTTGGTATTGAGACCAGGGAGATTATTTGAAATTCAGTATGATTCTCTAAATTCTGACATGAAGAAAGGAAAAAAAGAAGAAAAGAAAACTTTGTATTGCTTTTTAGATATCATCTGCCCACATTCCTATTTAGTTCCTTTCAATTTCTTATATCACAAGGATATAAGAACTTACCAAATATTATTTCTTAGAGCAAACCTCACATATATATCACACATTAGAAATAAAAGAAAAAAATCAGGTAGGGTGGTATATATCATAGTGAGCAGCTCCCTCTATTTTCCTGACTTCCTAATAACATTTCATGGCTTTCTCTTCTTTCTTTCCTCTGTCTCACTATAAATATCGAGTTGATGACTGACTTTTACTGCTGCCTTTCATGCAAACTCCTCAGGCTTGCAAATCAGCTACTGATTATGGGAACCATCTTCCAGTCTCCCCGCCCTCATTCACACAGTTTCCTGGTGAAACTGGGGGCAAGAAAGAATGCAAAAGCAGTGTTGCGCAAAAGCGCATTGATTTGAATAGTAAAACTTGGAGGTTAAATTGTGGACTCCTTGCTTTAGCCATTTAGGCCTCCTTAGTGCTTGGCTCAGGGCAGCTGTCCCCTAAACAGTTTGCCTACTGAGAGGATGAGCAACCTAGACAGGTAGTACACTTGGGAACGGAAAAGAAAAATAACGAAATAGAAATAGAATAGAAAAGCCTTCTTGAAAATAGAAGTTATACTTCCTACTCCAAGTCTTGTTGATCTTTAAAACTAACATTTCAAGGTACTTTTTAATTTATTTTTTAAATTTTATTTGCAGGTGTGTAAGCAGGGGTTGGGAGTATGCCAATGTATCTTGATACACAAATGAATGCCTGTCTGGCTTTACCTGTGTGGCTTGGAAATTGAACCCAAGCCAGCAGGCTTTGCACATATGCTGAGCCATCTCCCCACCCCCAAGATGCTTTGTTAGTTAAAATGCTACGATTCCCCACTAATGGTCTGGATTACTCCTATTATCTGACATTCTCATAACACTTTACAACATACATTCATCTCTCATTCTGCCTCATCAAAACTTAGGAAGCAAGATATGGGTCTCCTATTATTTTGTGTGTGTGTGTGTGTGTGTGTGTGTGTGTGTGTGTGTGTGTGTGTACTGTGCACACATACACATAGGTATGGTAAGGCATGTCACTATGGAATAACTAATTATAGTGATTAGCTAATATTAAAATTGAATATTAAATTAGTATAACTCATTGGAGCAGCCACATTGCAAGTGTGCAACTGCAGTATGGGATGAGTGGCCATAACCGGGGCAGCTCAGCTATGGTACATTTTTGTCATCAAGAGCATTGCTACTCTAGAAGACAGATGACTGAGTAGATCTAGCAGAGTAAATGGTCCGTGAGCTTCTTCAGAAAAGGCACTGACATATATTTCCAAGGAAGGACGTTTGCTGAGTTCCTTGCTCTGAGCTAGGCATGATCAACAGTCATCAATAAGGGTCAATGAGGCAGACATGATCTCCACCCCTCCTGCAGCTCACAGGCCTCACAAGAGCCAGAGCCAGGTGTCTCCAGTGAGAGCACTGCAGGGGTGAGCAGGTTCAGCAAGCGAGGGGCAAAGGAGACCCAGCAGATAGGGCATCTATTCCCACTGAGGGCCAGAGTCAGGCAAGGCTTTCAGGAGAAGACAAAATCTAAACTAAGGCCTCCAAATACACGAGGAAAAGTATTCCTAACATAAAGGAGCAGCCTACGTGAAGGCTGAGGATAGGCAGAAAATAAACCATGCTTTAAGGAAATTACAAAAACCAATACAATTGCTTTCTCTATCCATTCTGTCTCTTAGGATTAGAGCTTAGATTTAATTTTTTTCATTTTTAACATTTCATCTAAGTTGTTCAGCAGATAATGGAAGTCATCAAGAAGGAAGAAAGGTAGGGAGGAAGGGAAGGAAGGAAGGAAGGAAGGAAGGAAGGAAGGAAGGAAGGAAGGAAGGAAGGAAGGAAGGAAGGGGAATCATTCAGCATGAGTATCCAGGAGCCAAATTTAATTAATAGCCACTCATTCCCCTCATATTGCACATGACCCAATGAGAAGAATGTGGCTGGACAGTATCTTTAGACTGATAGTAACGCCCCAGCAGCCTCCTTGTGTGAAAGACATGTGCCAGATGCCAGGCTGCGGAGTTTACTAGTATTGTTTTCCTTAATCCTCACCTCCAGCCTAGTCATTTCCTTACATTCATATTCACACAGTTGGCAACTGCTATACCAACTCACAAGACAGAACGAGCAGAACCTATGAGCTTGGTCCTTCGGCTTGGACCCCAGATGGTAATCCTCCCTGGTGATGGCTAGTTTACCCTGCCCGTGTCTAGAGTTTCCTTGTGGCCAACTAATGGGATGATTTATCTGACATGTAGCCATAGAAGAGAAGCCAGCGAGAGAAACTAAGAGAATCTGTGCTGCAGACAAAGGAGTTTGTGCCTGTTAAGTATCACCCCAAACAGAACAAGTGACTAAAGAGAAATGCCCATCTCTCTTTCAGAAACCACTTCAGTACTGGTCAAAGATTTGTCAGTATCGATTGACCTCAAAAGAATTTTCTTTTCAGCTCTAGAATTTTCCAGAAAATTGTTAAAGTTGTGTATGCTGTCTGGCTAGTAATGAACTTGCTGACTAAAAACATTTATGACCTATAGCAAGATATTTCAAGCCAAGTTTCTTTACAAACTTCACTCGAAGATTGCCTCAATCTGTTGAAAACAGTTTCATGACAGAACTCAGGTAAAATTTCAGTGGCTCATATCTTTGGATAAAATGTTTCATTCGCATCAAGCAGTAATTAAATATGCAGGGCATGAAATAAGCAGCAAGTGTGGCTTCAAAGCCATCTTGCAAACTGTATGCCATCCAAGTCAGACCATATGCCTTTAAATCTAGATGACTGCATACGTATCCAAGAGAAACCTAACTGCTGCTTCTGCACAGCATGAGCCTTCCAAGGAGGAAAGAAGATAGATTGATGAAGCTTGTCTGATGAATGTATGCTAATATATATGTCCACTGAGACTTGGCTAACCACCCTTAACTTTCCCTTTTGGGGTCTCTACTCAGTTCTACCAGATAAAAATATTCAGACTGACAGCTCAAAACATCATGCCCGAGTGGCTCATTGTGGCGGACTGTGGTAGTCTTTGTCTAGGAAATGTTACCACCATGTCTGCATTTGGCTCATCCAAGAAACTTCTCCTTTATCCACACTGGGACTGACCCACCTCAGTGCTTCATACCCTGACTCTTGAGCAGGTCAAACTTGAAGACAAATCATGAACATATGACACAGACAGACCCTCCAGAGTCTTCTTGGGATTGTGGTAGACATGAGCAGAAGACTTCCACTCAGTTTCCGAAGCTAGGAGAGTGGGTCTGGGGGCTGCTGGTGGGCATCTTGCCACCAGATGGAGAGAATCATGGGAGGACACAGTCAGAGAGGGTGAAGCAGAACAGAAAACATCAGAGTTCTGAGTGTACCGATCCTGAGTTCCGTCATGTCTGAAGGGACCCATGGACACTGGGTGAGTTAAACTATGTCTGGCAACACAGGATGGGCTCAACAAATGTCACTGACTATGTCTTTTCCTCCTTTGATGTTACTAACTTCCAGACAAGGATTTCAACCATCTGTGGCAACACTTACGCTTTCTGGCTTTCCAAAGAAAGCCAATGAGATAGAATGGGAAGTAACAAGTATGCCCTACCTGAAGCATGTGAGCTCCCTATACATCTCAGATTGTTGCTTGGGAGACCTCACTTTGCTCACTACATTCTTGTATCACAGACAGGAGTGACGCCCTAGTCAAGATGGTATTTATTATTTCCTGGTAGAGGAAGGAAAAGGATTAAACCCAAAAGTGTAATCCATAGCAGAAAGCAGGTTACAGAAGCACTTAAACAGACATGTTGTTTCCTAAGGATGTATGGTATGAAGATAGGAATCTATTTGTTTGGCTGTTTTCCAGAAATACAATCTTAGAAAGCAGGCAGTCTAGGGTGTTAAAAAATATAGAATTCATCAATTTGACACTGTTTAACCTCATGAAAACAAGAGAGCCTGGTGGTAATTAGTGCTAAATATTAATTGTGTTCTTAAAATTCAATTACGACGGGGCAAGTAAAACCACCACTCATGAGTGGTGTCTGCAAAATATACATCTAACATCTGCACATTTGTGCAGGTAAACCATTTGCTTTTACAATAATTGCTACAGGTTGATGATCAAATTGGGTTGTTTTTGTGATACAATCTGTGTGGTACAGAAATCTTAAAGGTAATTTCTAAGACCTTATGTTTGTGATATTTTCAGACTCAAGCAATGTCAAGAAAATTGTAGAAATTAGAACTGAAATGATCTTACAGACAAAACCACGACTCAGAGAGAATTAATGAGCTGGTAAATGGTGTGGCTGAGACCCAGAGTCATGTGTTCTAGATTTTAGCTGGACATCTTAGCCTCCTAACCCATCTGATTAACAACAGCACAGAACATAAGTGTTTTAGAGGAAAGGATTCGCTACATCAGCTAGTCAAACCTGTTAACTTACAAGTGAGCAAATGAAACTCAGAGAGATGGGGTTCTTGCCACAGGACAGAAAGGAATTGAGCTAAATTATATGGACCCTTAAACCTGTGCTCTCTCCTTATTGCCATTGATAAACATACTTCATCAACACGTTGTAGCCACAGACATCGCACCATTTAATTTCTGTCAGAGGGTAAACAAACTCATAACCCATCTTCATCAGGAAAATCCTAGTGATGCATGGTTGGGTCATAAAATTTGTCATCATCGTGAGGTCTCAGTCAAGAGCATGCTCAAATTCAAGGAGCTGAGCTGAAGGACTATCATCTGCTGGGTATGTTTTGGTGCTTTATTTTTTTCCCCCACAGTCACTGACATCTAGAAGCTGCAGCTATTTCTGATACTGAGATTTTACTAGCTTCAGCAAGAAGACTCTTAAATAGCCCAAAACATCAAGTTTCTTTTTCAGGTCTTGTTTCCTAATTTATTCTGATATGGTAGGTGGGGTAGGCAGAGTATCCGCGTTGCTGTTGTAGTTTAAAGTTCCCTGCTTTCAGCATTCCCATTGGATATGGTGACACCAGCTAGAATCTATTTCAGCCTCTCTCCTACTTCCTCCACTCTCTCACTCTTCCTTGGTATCTCTCCCTCTACTTCGCTCTTTACCCAGCTCTCTCAAAATGAGAGGAGTTAAGTCATTCTATCTGAGGAAGAGGGGGAAGCTGAGAAGCAAGCCTCCAGAGTTGCCTGTCCGCCTACAGGAGAACATTAACATTGTTAATCAGTGTTCCAGGCTTTGCTCTGCTTCCCAGGGAAATGGCTGGTAGAGATATAAAATGCTTCAATCTTCTCCTAGCCAGGGAGAAGTGTGTATTGATCACTGCTTTGTTTTGTTTTAATTTCTTGTTTTCCTTTGTGCCTTTTTACAACCTTGTAGTTTTGTGTTGCAAACAGTAAGGAATGAGCTAATCAGCTGAAAGAGGAAATACCACCTGCTTGCTGTTTCCCCAACATTGTGCTAAGCCATGCTGAATGCTCAAAAGATAGTATAGTCCTTGTCCTTGAAGAGTTCTTCACCTTCTTAGGAAACAATATTTAATAAGGAACAAAACGCTGCTGTCTTATGGGTGTAGTGAATTCTTGTAAGATGGACTCTTGTCTTGGGGACATGACTCAGGGAAGTAGCTAGAGGGCCAGGAATGAAACAGCTCTGAGTAGCAGGGCAGCTCCAGAATGAAGGCTGAATCCATCTCATGTGACTCACGAGCAATCAGTCGCTTTTTTCACCCTGTGACATCAACCAAACTTCAACCATTTTTTTTTTTCTTGTTTGCTTTAGCTTCCTATAGTCAAGGCCCTGAGGCTGTAATGTGAAGGATTCTTGTCCTCACCTTTTGACTTCCTGGTGATCTGTTATGTGGCTTAGAAAAAGAGGTTCCCAAAGTCTCTGAGAAGTGGTGTGAAGGAATCCTTCATGATGACAGCACCCCATCATCAGCCCTTGGACTCAGGAACAAGGACAGAATCTGACCAGACCTTTCCTCTGGTCCTGAGTGATTAGTTTTGAATCACGCCTAAAGTCCTCATTCTTGTTCCTGGGAACAAGAAGTGTTTTTGTTGTGATGGTTGTTTCCCTGTACCTTGGTCTTCTATGCAGATAATTCCATTCCTGTGTCCACCTTATTTGTTCTTCAATTATTTCTGATTTGTCTGTGTCTTGGGTAAACAAGGCAGAGGCTGCAGTCACCATCTTTAAACAAAGAATGATAGTCAATCAGCCCATTTATTCCTGCTGGAGCAAAGCAGATGTGCTTGCCAGCATTCAATTCTAAGCTGCTTGTGCAAGCTTTGTTCCAGCTCCCAGCAAGGACTTCGGAGACAGACCCAACATACCAAGTGTTCCCAAATAAGGAATTTAACCTTTCAGGGTCTAAAACATAGACATTAACAATCTTACCTGCTAAGGATGTTGGCAGGATTAAATATTGCTAAATGTCACATTTGGCCCATGGATAACAGGTGATGTTGCTTCTATTTTTATCATTTTCCTTAACATTAACTTAGGAACTTCAATTCTAGTTCATTTCTGGTGTGATCTGGATTCCGTCATCAATAGGTATAGACACATAACAGATGAGATCTGTAGAGCTTCTGCTTGGTTATTCATTCAGCAATATAACAATACCTAAAGAAAAAGAGCCAAAAGCTAACAGCTACTCTCTCACCTAACAAATCAACTCCTTTTGTGTTATTTTTTGAGATCATATTGAATCATATATTTTTTTATTTTATTTATTCATTTTAAAGCAGAGAGAGGAGGGAGAGAGAGAAAGAGAGAGAGAGAGAGAGAGAGAGAGAGAGAGAGAGAGAGAGAGAGAGAGAGAGAGAGAGAGAGAGAGAAAGCACACAAGGGCCACCACCTTGTGGGTCTGTGTGGTTCTCCCCTCCACAGGCGCCTTGGGCCTTGGTGGAGGGAAAACGCAGAGAGAAGCGGGAACTGGGAGCAGGGAGCCGGTCGAGCTGTCCCCGGTCCGCTGTCCGCGGTCTCCTATCTCAGGGCTGGGGCCCACATAGCTGGCAGAAAGGCGCAGGGGGATTCGGCGGGGCCACAGAGGCGAGCAGACGCATGTTGTTAATCCATGTGGTTCTTTATTCTATTCTGAGGGATCTACTCTAACTCTAGGGAAAAGAGGGTCTGGGGCATGGCGAATGGGGAGGGACAAGGTGATTGGTTGATGGGGGTGGGGAGTTGGCAGCCTGTACAGGGAGAGGTGGGTGGGACAGGTGGGTGGGGACAACCTGAGAACACCTCATTGGGGTTCTGAGTGGCGGGGAAATACGTGATGCCAGCCACGGCTGGGATGGATACAAGGAAGTTGCTTAATGCTAGTCCTGCTGAGATGGGGGATGCTGGTTTCCGGTGGCCAGCACATGGGGGTGGGAGCTAGGGTGGGTGGAGCTGGGAAACGCCTGCCGAGTTACCGGGGTTTCACCTTACACGCCCTTGACCCTTGCTCTCAGCCCTAGTAGCAGAACCAGTAATTAATGTCCAACAGGTCTGGCTTATATGGGTACTGGGGAATTGAACCCGGTGATACGGATTAAGGGTTAGAATTAAGATAACCCCCAGTAAAAATCTCAGTGTACCCCAAGTTCAAAGAGTATCTGAGCTCTTGTCTATAAAGTTAAAGAATTAAAATCATAGACAACAAAATACTAAGGTACAGTGGGAAACTTTATGATTTAAGGAAACATGGGGAGTTATAGAGTTCTCCAGCCACCAGTGTGGGGAGAACACGTGTTAGAGAGTTTAACAGAATTTATATTAATTAGCTAAATAAGCATGAACAGAAAAGATAACAGTGAGCTCCCATCATGAGAAAGAGAGATTCATGAGGGAAAAAGTCTGGAGCCTGCCCCCCACCCCAGCCATTAGCTGGGGTACCAGTAGGCCTTACCTTACTGAGGCCTAAATCAGCAGTCTCTTTACTCCATTGCCACGTGGGGGAAGAGAGGAATGGCTTCCTCTAGGGAAGAGAATTTAAGTTCTTCCCAGGTGAGTCAGAGAGATAGCTAATTGGTTCATATTTGACCAATCAGTTTTAGCACCTAGGCTGTAGCTTTAATTAGACACCTCTCACTCAAGGGGAGGGGCTGCATCTGCAGAGATCTGTCACCCCAAAACCTTAGGCACTGGAGGCAAGTGCCTTAACCGCTGAGCCATCTCTCCAGCCCCTGAATCATATTTTTGTGATTGCACCTATAGTGGTTTGGAAAGCAAATAGACCCTGATGAGCAGTTTCTAAGAACCAGGTACGTCGCTAAAAAATAGAAACACAAAAGAAAAAAAGAACTTCAAATTTCTACAAACAAATTATTATACTGGGCTTTTTGTTTTGTTGATATATATTTTTTCACAGTGTATTTTTTTCTTTTTCATTTTATTTAATTTTATGTAAATTATAACAGTTCTTTTATACCCTCATCCTAGCTTCCACTATCCTGGATGTTCTCTTCAATGGGGTTGTAGTTTTCACTGTGGGGTCATGAAGGCCTCAGTCAGACCCTGTGGGATAGTGGGGGGACCATGCCTCAGGATATTCCTACCCACTCTGTGGCTCTTGAAATCTTTCTGTCCCCTCTTCCGCAGTGTTCCCTGAGCCATGGCAGGCCTGTTCGCAGTCAGATTTAGTGCTGAGTTCTTTGTAGTCTCTGGATTTTTGCTTTGATGGGTTTTGACTGATCACCGTGTCTGTCACTAGTGCCCTAGAACAGGTTGTCAGGCTGGCAATAAGAGCAGTATTCATGCCACCACTTCTGCAGTTTCTTCTAGACCACCGCAGATGTGGTAAGGTGGCACAGTGTATTTTATACAGAGATACTAAATAGTTAACAACAGAGGTAAATGCATACTTTAAAGTAAAATAGAGAAGAAGGAAATGAAAAATACCTGGCCAATTCATATAGAATTTCTGGCACCTGCCTACAAAGCACAGGAAAGAAATGGTAAAAATAAGAATGATATTTTTTTTAAAAGAATGAATGTGTTTCATGTAATACATTTTGAGACCCAGTGGGTCATAGAGGATCTGCAATAGTAATGCCAAAGAAGTAGAAATAAAGAAGCAATAGAATATAAAAAAGGGTTGTGTATGAAGTTGAGGTCATTAAAGCAATGAAAGAAAGAGGGAAATCTTGAGATTACTCACTGTTGTCTTTAGTGTGGGTAGGTACTACAAAATGGGAAGTATCTATCAAAAGAGAAAAACCTGTTTATTAATAGAAAGGTAAAAATACAATGAAAACATTTGTTGAATGTATTATTAACTAAAACAGCATTGACCAGTATGAAAATAAATGAGGTAGGTAGGAAACACTTTGCACATTTTTGTAGGATAATTTTGTTTTTCAGTATGTGTGTGATTGTTAAGTTTTGATGTCAACTTGACCTTTCAAGTAATCTTGGGTGGGTCTCTGAGGATGTTCACAGGAAGGCACCCTCTCAGTAGGGGGCAGGATGTAAGGAAGCTCAAGGAGCTAGAAGTAAACATCCTTTCCTGTGTGGGCAGTGCAGGAAGGAAATTCCAGAGACTCAGGAAGCCATTAAGTCTGGGATAGAATTGCAAGACCACACCCTAGGGCTATATAAAGGTGAAAGAATTCTCTCCTTGGCCCTATTGCCTATTTGCTGTTCTGTGTGTGTCATGTTGGTGATGGGTTTTTCTCTCTGCTTGGACCTATGAAAGGGGAGCAGCCTCTTTTGCATTTTGCAACTTCCCCTATATCTGTAGCTACAAATAAATACATTCCTCCCCCAAATTGTGCCTGGTTTGAAGATTCATCCCAGCGGCGTGTGGCTGACTGCGACAGTGTGTGTGTGTGTGTGTGTGTGTGTGTGTGTGTGTGTGTGTGTGTAGTGTATGTACACACATACACACACCACCCTATTTACTGGAGACAAGGTATCTTACTATTCTTTACTTAGGCTGGTTGACCAGAGAGACTTAGCAGTCCTCTCCACATCAGCTGGGTTCATAGGCAGGCTTGACAAGCATTTTACACTGGTCCTGGCCATCTAACTCAGGTCCTCCTTTTTGTACAGCCAGCATTCTTACCCATAAGCCATCGCCCCAGCCCTGTTTGTGTGTGTGTATGAGGGGAGTGTTTTGTTGTTATTTTGAGATAAAGTCTCATGTAGGACAAGATGACCTTGAACATACTCACTGTATAGATAGCCAAGGATGACCTTAAAGTCCTGATCCTCCTGCCTCCACCTCCTAAGTGCTGGGATTACAGGTGTGTGCCACCATATCTACTCCATAGGAAAATTTCTGAATCTTCTTTTTCACTTTGAAAAATCCTGCTGCTACTATTTAGTTTTTTATGGGAACCATATAAACAACCAGGTGATGCATACAGGCTAAGCTGAGGACTTAATGATCTGTGATCTTTCTGATAAGCATGCATTGTCATCAAAAAGGAATTATATAATTGATCATCAAAATGATCAACCTACATCTGACAGATTTCACAGACAAGTGAGGGTAAGTACGCATGGCTTTATTTAACCGGCTTCCAGAACATTACCCAAGAAGCAGACTGTGAATATTTGTGGAGAACAGGGTGGTTAGATATTGACAAAGTGTTTCTTTCCTCTAGTCGGGTGGTACCTGTGATTCAATACTAGGATGGATATCTTTTTTGTTTTAATGTTTATTTATTATTTAAGATGAAGATAATAAAGCAGATGGAGAGAGAGAGAGAGAGAGAAAATGGGTGTGTCAAGGTCTCCTGCCACTGTAAATGAACTCCAGATACCTGCACCAGTTTGCCCATCTGGCTTTACTTGGGTACTGGGGACTACAACCTAGGCCTTTAACCACTGGGCCATCTCTCCAGCCCTAGGACAGGCATCTTAATTAGCATCAGTCACTTTTATTAAAAGTAATCTTGCAAGTGCACTCACTGCATTTCAGGTCTGTGTGATAGGAGGGAAACCAAAAGTGGATGGATAGGAAGGTCATAATCCTAGGAAGGAAGTTTAAGTGGATATATTCTTCCTGCTAAATTGCCCTCTCACTTTTGGTTAGAGAAGTCTCTCTGTTCAGATGGCAGTGACTGCTGGGGATCCAGACATCAGAGTGCTGAGTAAAAGTGACATAAGAGCGTTGAGCACTAAATGAGACATCTCAATCATACCGTCAAGACTCAGGGACCATAATGGAAGAGATAGCAGAAAGAATGTAAGAGCCAAAGGATGGGGAGGAGTGCTTTGGAATGCAAAAATCCTCAAAATAAAAGTTTATAATTTGAACACTAAAATTATTTCAATGCACTGACATACAAATCAGTTATTAAAATAACACAAACAAATGTGTTTAAATGTTTTATGTGTATTATGTATATAACTAGGTATATTAGTCAGGGTTCTTTAGAGGAACAGATGCAACAGAATAAATTGTAGTAAACAAAAAGGGGATTCACTGGATTAGCTCACAGCAGTCCCACAATAGCAGTCTGCCAGCCCAAGAGTCAAGGAACCTGTCACCACTCAGTCCATGTGGCTGGATGCCTCAGCAATCCCAATCCAGCACTGAAGGCCTAAAATCTTCCTGGGGAGCCGCTGGTCTTTAGTCCAGGCTGGAAGGTTGAGGAAGCTTTGTTTCAATGCAGAAAAAGAGATGCACAACAAGCACCAGCAGCCAGGCAGGCAGGGAGTGACAGAGATTTCTTTCCCCTTTATATAGCCTTAGGGCAGGGTCTTGCACCCTATCCCAGATTTGTTGGCTTCCTGAGTCTCTGGAATTTCCTTCCTGCAATGCCTTCCCTTGAAGAGATGTGGGTTTCTAGCTTCTCTGAGCTTCCTTACATTTTGCCACCTACTGAGAGGGCTGCCTTCCTGTGAACAACATCAGATACCCATGCAAGATAATTAAAAAGATCGAATTGACAACAAAACCTAACCATCACACAGGGATCTGGATATGATAATATATATAAGATGACCCAGATAGGTATATATATAAAAAATTCCAGTCACATAATGTCATCATATGCATCTTTGACACACCATTTACTTTTACTTTTCATACATGTATACATTTTGATCTTATTCCCCTCAAATATCCTCTTATCCTACTCCCACAACACCCTTCTTGCCCATTAAATCCCATCTTACTTTCATTTTCTTTCTGCTATCTTGACCCAGTGAGTTAAATTACGGTTGTTTGCATGATCTGTGGATCTGTAGAATGGACAATGGCTACACCACTGAAGAACATGATTTCCCCTCTTCCAACAACTCTTAACTACCATTATCTATTCTGGGAGGTATGAGGTCTTATGAGCCCTCCCCTGGTCCATGAGTAACTATTGACAGGCTAAATCTTGCAGAGGAAACTACGGGTGCTATGAGTCCATGCGTGTAACAGCCCTGCTGTATCCAGAAGCCAGCTTCCCACTTCCCTTCTATCCATCCTCCTGCTCTTACATTCTTCCTGCCACATTTTCCATTAGGTTCCCTGAACCTTGGAGGGAGTGGTTTACATGTCCTGTTTAGGGCTGAGCCCACAATGGTCCCTTATTCTCAACAAATTCACCATCTGTGCATTGCTGCACTAACCTCTGTCCATTGTAGTGAGAAATTTCTGTGATCAAGGTTGAAAGCAAGACTAACCTACAGGAACACATATAGATATTAAGAAGGTAGTTGGACATGTGTACCATAACCACACTATAGGTTCCCTTCTAGGGCCTATGTCCCTAGACATAGGCTTGTGGCCAGGTTAACAGTGCCAGGCATGACTTCCTTCCTGTGGAATGGGTCTCACATCCAATAACAAAGTAGGTTACTTACATAACTTAATTCATGCACTGTTGCACCAGTTGGCACATCTTGCCTGGCAGGTCATTTGTGGAGTAGACAGAAACTGAGCTGGAACTGAGCTGGGAGCTTCCTCCCTCCCAGGTAGCTTTTCTCACAGGAGCAGGTGCTCTGCAAACTGCTAAAGGAGGAAAATCAATAGTCCAACCCAACTGTGGACCCTGTGCACTCCACAGCAGGCACCCATTTTACATAGAAAGCACACATGCACACGCATACAGACACACACATGCACTTTCTGGGTGAGATTCTGCTTTGTCAGCAGTTTCCTACCAGCATGCACCACCACAACCCCCCTGGATGAGATTCTGAGCAGCAACTACTGTAGGAGTATAGCTGTGGTGAGGGGCATATTTGTAATCTTCAGTTTATACACTTTCACATCTTTTGAGTTTTTAGACATGAGCATGAATTAACATAATATAAACTAGTTTAAAGCTGAAAAATATTTAATGAAAATACAAAATGCAGTTAATGGCACAAATAAAATACATCAATGAAAAAATTGAAAGCTTAGTAATAGGAAATTATTATTTAGTCCAAAGCAGTGAGATAAATAGTTTTTCAATCAGAATAAATTATATCTCATGACTCTAAAATAAAACAACCAGAAAGTGAAATGCCAAACAATACATTAAACACATTAGTTGCAATGTGTTAACAGCATTAAACTCCAAACAAAACTGTGAAGCTAATGGTTGCTTTTCACTCAATTTGCTTTAATTATCAAGAATCAAATATATAAATGAAACTTTTCTCAAAGAACTTTATGCGTTACCCATGAATATGCATCTAAAAGACAGAAGGTCTCTCCCTGCTTCCTAACCACACTCACGCACACACGGCTCTGCCATGCACTGTCAACATATGCTCACTTCCCCCGAAGAGAAATTTCATGACCCACCTAAAATACCAGCATCCAAATGTAGACATTCCTTTCATTGGAATAGCTGCTGCATCCGTACCCTTACAAAGTACAGAAAAATTCAAAGGAGTTTTTGTTTGGCACAGCAAATGGTGACTTAGCTTGTGGTGGTACATGCCCAAAGAACGGGCTTTGGGATGAGAGGTGTCACTCTACCATTAGATGTGCTCGATGCCTCTCTCTGAATGTAACAGGAGACTCTTGTTCTGCCAAACTGTGTAATAACAATTAAGTCAAAATGCAAATTCCTGAATCCACACTGGAGAATGAATACACAGGATACTAACAAACATCTAATCATCCAAGTACTATACAGTGGGTTAAGGATGTAGCTTGGTTGTAGACACTCCCAACAAGTATACACCAAATACTCACATGTTTATTCTAAATCCCAGGCTCATGTTTTTTATATCTTTATTATGAATAAGCTTATACATTGTATGATCAAATTTTGTGAAGGTGTCCCCGTTTCCCTCCTCTCTGTCCCCTTCCCACTGGGGTCCTTCCTCAGTGTGCATACTGGATCTGTCCATAGGTTAGGGGGTATGAACTCCACCAGAGGAAGCCAGGTTTTCTTTTTCCTTTCTTCATTTTCACACTCCAGTTTGTCTTCCCTGCAAAGATGGCTCAGTCTGTTTCAACAATACATGTTCTTATTTAAACATGGAGTCTTTAGCAAGTATAGTTCTATTGTATTAGCTAGCACTGTCTCTAGTTTGAGATTGAGCAGACCTCAACTTCATTTGCAGAAGACTTGGCTAGAAGGGAGGGGGAAGTTGTGCTAAAAAAAAAAGCTTTCATACCTTTGTTTGCTTTCTCTTGCCTCAGATGAAAAAGATTGTAAAGACCACTTTAGCCTTTGGAGAGAATATATTAATTCACACCTGAAAAAAATTGTTTTGTGAGAAACATGAGATATAATGCTAGCTTTTTTTTATTTTGTTTTTTTGGGGTAGGGTCTCATTCTAGCCCAGGCTGACCTGGAATTCATGTAGTTTCAGGCTGGCCTGGAACTGACAGCAGTCCTCCTACCTCTGCCTCCCAAGTGCCAGGACTAAAGATGTACACCACCACACCCGGCCCATATAATGCTATCTCTTAAAAGTCACTGCATCAAAGTTACAGTTTTGATAGCAACCTATAGCTTGGATGTTTGTTTCATACCCATTTTAATAGTTTATGCTACTTTGGTTAGAAATTACCTCTTTTTAAACCCCCCAGCCTAAGCTCCAAAATGATTCCTTATTGTCCAGTCTACACATAGTTTTTATAAGGTTAAAACCAATGTAATCATTTCAAATACATAAAAAATTTTGAATCTTAGAAGTATATTGAACATATGCAACAAATGTTACATAATATATACAAAAATTCAAAATCATGTTTAACCAAAATGCCTCTGAAAAATGAGCTAGAAAATTACAAAGAGTGTAAATACTAAGGTGTCATTTATGAAAGAAGAGAAATAACAACACACACATACATATCTGCCTATATTAACAAAATAGGAAGTTGTTGTAGACTGTAATGTTTCTTCCACAAAATTCATATATTGAACCCCTAACTTTCAGCATCACAGAATTTGACCATATTTGGAGATGTAACTTTAACAGAAGTAAATAAATTTAAATGAGACTGTTCCGGCAGACCCTCATCCAATCTGACAGGACTGGTGACCTGTAAAGGGAGATTAGGCTACGCAGGGAGATATCAGGAGAGCATGTGCATCAAGGGAGGACATCCTGAAGAAGCAGCAAAAGGCTGCACCTGCAAACCCGATGCCATGGAGAAAAACAAGCTGCAGTACCTTGATCTGAGCTCTCAGTGTCTGGAAATGTGAAGAAACAAACACATGTCTGCCGTTTGATCTCCACAATCAAAATCCAATGGTATTTTGTTAATGGCCACCCTGGTAATTGAAAACAGGATGAACGGATATAAACAGTGAACTTGGTAGCCGACGATGGGACCATGGGATGAGGTGAAAGGAAGTGGAAAGGCGTTTCATTTTTCTCTTTATACACGTTTGCATAGTTCTGGGTTTTAGAAGCATGCTATTTGTTCTACAGATAAAAATAAAGTGAAATGGCTGAATCTTAGATGCATATTGTCTCACCAGGGAAAGACAAGCAGAGGTAAAAACTAAAATAAATGGAAGCAAACAGGCCTCAAATCAAGATAAAGAGCGGTTGATAACCCCCGTAGCAGATGAGCCTCTCTTGCACGAGTGGGTGTATGCTGTACATGTGGTTGTGTAGTTTGCAGAGTCCACTGCTGGTTGAGACCATTGATGATGTTTCTCCTCTAGCAGTCTGCATAGCACTTTTCAGCACTGTGTCTTCCAGTCAACAGGCCAGAGGCTTCCAGCTCAGGTCCAGCTTGATGTCTCACTGACCTGAAACCAAAGCATTGTCTTAATTAATGGAGTCTCACCATCTAGTTCTGGTGGGCTATCAAGAGCCATGATAATAGCCTATATTGTTTCAAGACCCTCTGGGGGCTCTCTGACCCCAACCCTGACACTGAAATTCCTGTGACAACTAATGGCTTCTGGGTATAGTATTTATACTTCTTCATGGTACTTCTTCTCAAACTCTCTCTTTTAAAAAAAACTATGTATTTTTAATTAGCTAACAAAGAAATGGGTTTCCTTATTTATAACCTCTCTAGTTTTGATTAACCATCCTCCTTTACTCCATTTATCTCCTCTGACCCCTCTTACACCATTCCCGGTATCCCTTCCCTTCACTTACTAATCTGCTATCCTCTTCCCTTAAATTCTTTTCTCTCCCCCCTCCTCATGGCCTCTTTCTAGCTTCCTGGACTCTATTATTGTTACTCCAACTCATACAGAAATATTAAAACTTTGAAGCTAAGATCCACATATGAGAGAGAACATGCAGTATTTGACTTTCTGAGCCTGAATTATCTCACTTGGTATAATCTTTTCCAGATCCATCCATTTTCCTACAAATTTAATTTTTCCTTACAGCTGAATAAGATTTCGTTGTGCACATATACCACATCTTTATTATCCATTTATCAGTTGATGGGCATCTAGGCTGATTCCACCTCCTAGCTATTTTATTATTATGATAGGGCAGCAATACACACAGATGAGCACATATCTCTTTAGTCAAGTGTAAAGCCTTTAAAGGATAAGCCTAGGAGTGGAATAGCCAGGTAATATGTTAGGTCTGTTTTTTAACTGTATCAGAAACCTCCACACTGACATCCATAATGGTTACATCGGCCTACATTCCCACTAATAATAGATAAGACTTCCTCTTTCCCCACACCCTCACCAGCATTTATAGTTATTAGTTCTACTTCTTTTACTTTTCAACTGAGATTACAATGAACATTGTTTTCCGATCATGCATGATTTCCTTGCAGTGCTGGTTTTAGTGTGAAACACCTGTGTTTTGAAATGCCGCCTTAGGATACAGAGAGGGGCCATCTGCATCCTGTGTCATACCATTTTCTTCTCTGACAAGACACATCTATGAGCAGTAGAGTACTGGAAGCTTGCTCAAGAACAGCTCAAGAAGCTTGAAGTTCAACATAGCTCACTAACCTCAGCAAACATGGACCTGATTTGAAGGAGCAGATCCTTGGTTTGGACACAAGGCATATAGAGCTGGGTTTGTTCTTTTGTGTCACTCATCTCTAGTCTGAATATCAAAGGTTTTTCCTTGTTCATGGCTACAGTTTCAAGTAGGAGCTGGCTTTTTACTGCTATGTGCCTCTCCTCATGTAAGGGAAAAAAAAAGCTCAGTAGCCTAAGAGCCAGTAAAGACAGGGCCCGTTTGGTACAAAATAATTTTCTCTAATATGTTATTACTTAGAAAGACTCAAATATTAGGGTGGCTACGATGTCTGGAAAAAGTTTATTCAGATCCCCTGAATTGAGATCATGTTTGGAGGGAAGTTTGAGAAAACCCTTCTTTATTGCAGGAAACTGAGAAGAGTAGGTCCATCTTATTGGCAGAGCTAAGAAACTTATTGACATGCAATAAGTATATTTTACGTGTTTCTAGTAAGATGATTTTCCAGAAAGTGAAATTTGTTATCTTCTGGATACTAAAAGGTAAAATATAAATATATCATAATTTATCCATTTAGGTGTTATTATGTTAATGTATATAGTGACATAATAAGGATGATAGGTTCATGAAATACACATTAAAATATTTGAGATAAAGAACATGATATGTACATCTTGTTCTCAAGTTGTCCAGAGAAAAAGACACACACACACACACACACACACACACACACTAGATTTAAATATGGACAGATAGCATGCATAAGTAATAGAACAGAATAAAGGAATAATAGGTGAATCTAGTTAAAGCTAATAAAATGAATATGTATTTTTATAAGAGAATATTTGTATTCTCTTACCCTCTATAACAGTCATATTCTTGCGTGGAGGCATAAGCTTGAAATTATTTACAAATAAAAAGCATTTAAAAGGCTTTTCTGGAACCTGTATATTTCTTAACTGTAGGAAAGACATGTTAAGAAAAGGACTGCCCTCTGGAATGATTCCTAGATGGAACCAGCTCTCTGTGAGGGAACTTCCTTTTCTTTAGAGGACTTTGATCAGTGGGAAGTGGCAGCAATTAGGAAAACAACCCAAGAAGCAGACCAAGACCATGTTGATCACGGAAAAGTTTTTTCCCCCTTATATTGACAGTATTTTAACAGGAAGAATATAGATCATGAATTATAGCATATTTATGTATAGCTAACATTTTACATTAAATAAGCAATGCTATATAAGAGCCAGCAAACAATTCCATTTCTCTGGCTTAGGTGCAATATCTTGAGATGAAAAAAAGCAAAAATGTCAGTTTCTGTAGAAACAATGACTGCCCTCTGGTGTGTTGCTCTGTAAGTTATCTAGAGGATTTCTGTTTTTTCATTTGATGTTTTGAGGTAGGGTCTTATTCTAGACCAGGCTGACCTAGAATTCACTATGTAGTCTCATGCTGGTCTCAAACTCACACTGATCCTCTTACCTCTGCCCCAAGTGCTGCGATTGAAAACATGCACCACCACACCCGGTTTTTCTAGATGATTTCAATCTGTCTGCTGCTCTATGTTACCTGTGCAGACAACCTGCTTTGCTCATCTCCTCTTCATGTGGGTTAGCAGTGCAGATTCTCTGAATGCCCGGAATACAAACATCCAGTCTGTTTAGCAAATAGATTAGTTTTGATGTTTTAAATATTTCTTTTTCTTTTGATATCAATGTCTTACTATATAGTCCAGGCTGGCTTAGAATTCGCTATGTGGATCAGGCTGGCCTCCAACTTGTAACTGTCTTCCTGCCTCTGCTTCTTGAGTGACAGGTTGTCAGATGTGCACCTCCATACTGGCAAGATGTTGGACTATTTGTCTAAAAGTATTTTAAGGCACTAATTTGTAATTGAACCAGTCCAAACTGAGCTAATCTCTAAGCTAGTTCTCTTAGAGTTTTTTTTACATATAGTCACAGAGATATAAAATTAATTGGACTGACACATGTACTCAGACAATTTTAAAAATATGCATTTTATCGCTGCATACTGTAAAATTATTTTACTTTTACTTTTAAATCATGAAAATATTTAAACAGGTACAAAAGGAAAGAGTATCATATAATGAACTCCATGAAGTGACCTCCTAGGTTCAATACTATATATGTGTAGTCTGGTTTCAACTATAATTCCGATTTTTACATCCCATGATGAAGAGATTATTTTTGAAGAGAATATAAATTGTTATATCATTTAATTTACAAATCATACAGTA
Source organism: Zapus hudsonius (assembly GCA_004024765.1). NCBI lineage: Eukaryota > Metazoa > Chordata > Mammalia > Rodentia > Dipodidae > Zapus > Zapus hudsonius. Next base: position 152,271 of record PVHP010000271.1, read on the forward strand.
GTTATCTCTTTGGGGAAAATATTGTATCATTATACAAAAAAAATTGGGAAAAAATTGAATTAAAAGCAGTCAACAATTTTCCTCCAAATAATTGCGGATTTTTCCTCTTGTATCTCTTAGGGTATTTCTTTTTTTTCCTTTTTGGCTTATAAATATTCATATTTATTATTTTTGGTAGAATATAGAGAAGTGTGTTTCATTGCAGTATTTTCATACATATATATCATTATGCTTTGTTCTCATTTGTTCTCCCACCACCCTTCCCCACCCCACTTTTCTCTATCTTCTTTGATCTCTAAGCCTCTCTGAACAATACTGAGAAATACAAAGGCAGTGGCTGAGCTTAAGGTCCAGAAAATCTCCCCCACATTATAAATAGCCTACAGAGTTCTGCTGAGAATCTGAAGCTGTGTAACTTTCATATTTCAAGGACTACTTCATATAAAATGAAACAGATCCAGGAAGCTAAGTGAATATATGTTTTAGTCAATTTTATAAGATGAAACCTGAGAAATCATCTAGATAAACAGTCCTGAAGGTGCTAATAAAAAACAGTACTGTTTAACTTAGGTCACACTTATTCCTCAACAGAGTATTAGCCTGGGAAGTAATCATGATACTCACGCATTTATATTAATTAGTATATTATCGACCACTAAAGTCAACTCAATATCTCTCCATATGGATTAGCCTAAAACCATTCCCTATACCCAAAGCAATGACAGACCTGTTCTTTGTAATTATCCCCTACCTGCACTGGTTAGTTTCATCACTCTGTGTGAATCTGGATCCTATAGAACATTCTTGCATGTCCGTTATTATCTTGGGGTGTGTTCATGGAGCAGTGTATCCTTTAAAACAGAGCTCATGCTCATCCCACCAAATCCTCACTATCATCTGCATTCATGGAAAGTAATTAGGTTTTATGGCTTTAAACAACTTTTCCTTCAATGTACCATTGCTATAGTAAAATACATTCAACAAGACCCACACCAAAATTAAAAGCAAACATTCATTTCCCCTGATGTAAGTAGACAAATGAATCCACAATACTTTGATCTAGATTGAGGTGGGAGGCACAAAGCATATTTTTATAATCTCAGCCAACTCAGGAAAGCCCAACAGTAAGTATTACATGATATTTTGAATAACTTCCGGTAGCAAAGTTTCCTTTTAGTTGTCATGACAATATTCGCATTCTTTACAATGTGGAAGCAATTAGAGAGTATACCTGAGAGATTTTTTAAAAAGTGAACATTTCTAGACAAAGGTGTTGATTTGGGATAATTTGGGTGAAACAAAGACTAATAATACATTTTGATCACTTCTGGGGGTAAGATTTTTTTTTTTTTTGAAAATCTTTCCACCTATGCTTTCATTGATTAGGGAAACACTATGGCTCAGAATGGTAGTTATATGGTTGAAAACATTATGAAAAAGAACATATAGTAGGATATAAATTTCACTTTTCATGTTCGGTCTCTCCACTAGATTGGCTATACTTGCATATTATGAGACATAGCTGCAAAATGTATCCATTGCAGAAACTGTCAGCAAAAGCTTTCTCCCATTAAGGTAGAAAAATGATCACAAAATATTTCTCCTGATTTATGCCTTATAGATTTAGCTAAGAAAGAAATTGGAACTATCTTTAGCATTGATATTTATATTTGGTGATGAGGATTTTAATAATACTACTGTCATGGTTTGATCCAGGTGTCCCCCACAAACAAATGAATGTGCTCTGGGTAATCTATGATTGCAGTTTGGATTTTACAAAATCACTGGAGCTGTGTTGTTGGGGGCAGGCTTATGGGGGTTATAAACCAGCTTCCCCTTGACAGCATTTGGCACACCTTCCTGCTACTGTTTGCAGTGCTGTGGCAGAGGTGATGTCCACCCCTCTGCTCATGCCATCGTTTTCCCTGCCAGGATGGAGTCTCTCCTCAAGTTTGTAAGCCAAATAAACCCATTCCTCCACAAGCCTCTTTTGTTTGGGTTCTTTCTGCGCAGCAACTAGAAAGCTGACCGCAACAACTACTTACTGCTTATCCCTTCTTTTTTTTAATGGTTTGTATTTTGGAGAGAATTATAGGTACTAGAATTTCTTTCTTCTTTCCTTTCATTCTTTTGTCTTCAAATTTCTCTGTATGAATTTATCCCATTAGAAAAATTATGTAACATTATCTACTATAATATCATAATAGTAATGCAAAAAGTAATTTTTCCTCTTTTGAAATGATTTTATGAAACCTGAAAAAATAATATAGCTAAAAAGTCCTGATGGTGCTAATAACATGGAGTATTATTTAATTTAGGTCATATTTATTCAACAGAGTATTTTCTGGAGAAACAATTATGATGATATGATGAATTTACATTAATTGATTTTATATTAACTTTATTTTCTTTCTTTCTTTTTTTTTTTTTTTTTTTTGATCTCGCTCTAGCCCAGGCTGACATGGAATTCACTCGGTAGTCTCAGGGTGGCCTCAAACTCACGGAGATCCTCCTACCTCTGCCTCCCGAATGCTGGGATTAAAGGCGTGCGTCACCGCGCCCGGCTTAACTTGTATTTTTCTATCAATATTATTTATGGCAATAAAGGGTTGCAGTTGTAAATAAAATGTGTTTTTCTTTGAAATGGTAAGGCATTTGTTGAATCAGGTTTTAAATTTAATTCTAAACTACATCACTTATTTTTCCTCAAGAACTGAAGTCTGTGAGATCTTGGCATGACATTAAACTCTTGAAGACCCTAGGAAAGATATGATGCCAGTCCTATGTTCTACATTTCAAATTCTTATAACCAGGAAAAAAATGACTCCATGAACTGGTCACTATTTCTCAGCTGTCAAAAAATATCTTTTCTTTCTAGAGGTAGAGAAATGTCACATTTTACTATTCTGTTTCAAGGTCATCTCTCAACAGTGTCCATTTACCTGCAAGTCTTGAGAGATCTTAGACATCAATAAGTGGCTCATCCCTACCTTGTGATATGAGACGGAGGCTGTTCTGTTAACTCATAACAATAGAAGCAGTGTTGGCAGTACATATGCAGGAGCTCTGCTTCTATTCCTTTCTTCCTTCTCTCCTGAGAGGCCACAGATATCTCCTCCTAAGGAATAGATGTGCTCTGGCTTCGCCTCTTTGTCATGGTCACCTCATAATGAAGCAGTAACCTTTCTGTATATAGGATCTTAGAAAAAATTTGTCTCTATTGTGATAAAGGCACTATCTCTGCCTGGATGTCTGCAAAGCAGCGCCTTTGTGTGCTTTCTCCCTATTTTCACAGAATTTAAAGCATCCTTTTACATTGATGTACCCAACAGCCATCTGGACTACACAGTAGTGAGCAGTTTATTAAAGAGAAGTTTTACAAAAAAAGAACTACAAGAGCCCATTGTATGCTTTACATTGCAAGTGTAATGACATCAAATGTCAGTGAATTAATTTTTATGTGATCCTCAGTCCCTCTGCTGTCATGTTTGGACTCTGTGTGTCCAAACCCAGAATGCCTGAATAGGCTAGGATATGACCAGATGAATTGTTCAATGTATTTTACCATAATTAACAATGTTAATAGTGATAACATCTTTTCAAGGCATCCTATTATAAATAGACTGGCTCTCTCCCTCTGTGTTATCTTCTGTGTTATCTTCTATCTAGAAGAAGATTTAAAAAAATCATTTATTTATTTGACCATCAAAAATATCTATGGAGGACTCTGTACCTGCATGACACTCCTTTTAGTGTTCTCAAGAATATTGAAATAAGCTTAAGAAAAGGCCCTTTATTTCAAGGACCCTGTGCTCTTAAAGTCAGGAAGATGCAGTCTAAAATCCCACAAGAAACGGCAGTGCTCTTTCTGTGGTAAAGAGAAGGGAAGTACGTATTGATCATCTAAGTGCATTCACGTGTGATCTCACACAATTCTTACATCAAGCTTCCCCTGGAACATTCTTCCCATCCCATTTTTTAGTTAGATTAAAAAAGAAGGAGGAGGAGGAGAAGCATGTGAAGCACGTTGAAGGTCATGGGATTTTCAAGTATATCTGTCTGTCTGAAGCCCATGTTCAGTCTAATAGGAAAAATGTTAAATTTTTAGGAAAGGAAAGGCCCTATCACACTGGGATGGCAGAGGGAGGAAGACTAGAAAGAGAAATAAAGTTTGGAAAGACATTGTTTCAGGGACAGGAGTGAGAAGGCAGAGCTTTCTTGGGGAGCAGATAGTACTAGAGTAGAAGAAGAGAGAGGAAAACAAAGCTAAAACTGGCAGCTGTAGGCAGAAAGAACAGGACCACTTCCTGGTGGACTATGGAGGCTGCAGATTTTATTCTGTAACCACAAGACCACTGATAGCTTCAGATCAAGGTTGTGAGACAATCATATCACTTTTCCTGGGACATATTTTTCTAGCAGAGTACAAAATGTTTGACAGAGAGGAAAGATACAAGTGTGCCTTGGCCCAGTGTATTAGGGTTCTCTAGAGGAACAGAACTAACAGACTAAATTATAGTTTTTTTAAAAAAGGAATTTATTGAATTAGCTCACAGCAGTCCCACAATTGCAGTCTGCAAGCTCAAGAGTCAAGGAATCCATAGATGCACAGCCCACAGGGCTGGATGCTTCAGCAGTCCCAACCCAGTGCTGAAGGCTTCAGTCCAGTCTGAGAAAAGCTTCATTCCAAGGCCCACAAAGAGATGCACCATAAGCACCAGCAGCCAGGCAGGCAGGGGGAGAGAAAGATTTCTTCCCCTTTATTGCAACCCTATCCCAGACATGTTGGCTTTCTGAATCTCTAGAATTTCCTTCCTGCACTCCACTCCCAGGAAAGGATGTTAGTTTCTAGCTCCCCTGAGCGTCCTTTCATCCTGCCCCTCTATTGGGAGGGTTGCCTTCCTGTGAACAACATCAGAGACACACCCAAGATTACTAAAAAGGCCAAGTTAACAACAAAACTTAGCCATCATACCAAGATTCACAAGAAGCTGCTAATTCTGCTTCTTGTGATCCGTGGAGGACATGTCCTTTTCTACCTGTGTGAGATTCAGTTTCTACTTAATTTTAAGAATGTCATGGGGAAGTGCTTCTGTGGCTGACAAGAACAAGAGAGCAGGGAAAAAGAAATGGGAAGACTCAAACTCATTACACTGTAACTAAATTATTGATTTTCCTCCCTGAGTAAACTCAACATGTTGTGGATTTTTTAAAAATCTCACAATAAAGGAAATGGGCATCCTGAAAGTGAGAGGAAGAGTGAGAGTCATTGATATTTCACAAATACCCTTCATAGACTCATACTTGAAACTCAGACTTTAAATCATGAGTTCTATAAAGTTGGCGTGGGAGAAGATAGAGACATTGAAGCTAGCATATAAGGGAACAGCATAATTGAATCTGTTCTGCAGCACACTTTAGAGGTTGGGCTGGAGGTGCAGTGCTAGGATGTGCAGGTATGTTCGGATACTGCAGAAGTGCTCAAACTCTGCACCCACACTACCTTCCATATCCTGATTTTCCATGCTATCTGCACATTAAAATCACGTGGAGAATTTGGGTGGAGGTGAGGGGATCCATATCTAGGTCCATGCTACCAAATATATGAAGAAATCAAGAATTACTGGATCTGGGTGCATTTTCCCCTTGTATTTTAAAAATGAGGTTTTGGTTACAGAGGCTAATATGCATAGACTTTTGGCCTATAGTTTGATAAATCACATTTTTAAAACTAAGATGTCATAAAATTCAGAGATTCACACTTTTTGACCTTCAAGCAGTAAGCCAAGTCCTGGGACTAGAGGAAATCCAGACCTAACAGAAATAGGAATGATTACTAAAATCACCTTTCAAATAGTTTGGAGTACATTCACTCAGAAGGTAGAGTTTGGCAAGAGCATTGTGTTTTTTTCTTTTTTGTTGTTTTTTTTTTTCATTTGCAGTCTACCTCTGCTGAAACCCTGAATTCACAGTGCACATCAGTGAACTCCCCCCCCCCCCCAGGAAGCTGTGCATCATGACAGTCTTGCCCTTTGAGACTCGTCCTGCCAATATGACCTACAGGCCTGTTGCCCAGGAGCAGGATTTGTGAGAAACTGAGCAGAGAGCTGCTTCTGGCATTGTGATTATGTATGGAGGAGGTGGGAGAGGAAACAGGCAGGGAATTCTGCCAGCAGCAGCAGGTCTAAAAGCAAAAGTCTGGCCTTGGGTCCTCTTTCCAAACAACGGGTCTGCTGCATGGAAAACTAATAGAAAGTACCAGGGAGTCAAACCCAGAAGAGCACTGGAGGGTTGAGGCCTAGGAGCAAGAATTTATGACACTGTGTACTTTTCCTTGTCATGATTCAAACTGCTTCAGACACATTGATAAGAGGGAAGATCGGGAATTTTATTGGTATGAGAAGTGATTTTAGTAAACATGTAAGTGATTAAACATGCAAGATATAACTTTATTGTTGATGTTCATTTCTGGTATTCTTTCTAGGAGAACTGATGTATGGAACACTAAAACCTAATTTCTGGAACCTGTTTTTGATGCTCGGATTTTAAATTCTTATTGGTTAGTGACAATAAGCAAACAAACGCAACAAAACAGTGAAACCCCACATCGTCTCCATTTCAACTAACATTGGCCTAGAAAAAAAAATACTGTCATAATTTTAACATTCTAATTTCAGAGGAATGTTTAAAACAATGAGAGAATAAATTCCATATGTAAATTTAGTTGGCAAAAAAGAAGACTTTAATGTTTGAAAATGTAGCCATACCAACAAAGCATCATAGAATCACCATTTTTTCTCTCAGCACCTATATATGTAGGCATTGCAGGAAATGACAATGGCAGATTTACCATGTGCCTTGCCAAGATCTAAGAAAAGTTCATTACATAGACTTTCTCATTTAATTCAACACTTTCTTGATATTGGTCCTATTATTATCATTCCTTCTCAGATGAAGGACCCTGGAAGTTAATTTATCCGAGGTCACCATGTAGCAAGGGTAGATGTAAGACAGAGTGATTTCAGACGTACAGAGAACAGAGTTAAAATGTCAAGGCCCCTCAAGAATGTTCATTGAACAGCATGTGCAATCTATTCTGTAATCCCAATGGAGCCTATTCAGAGGCAGGGCAAGGGGTTAAGACCCAACTGGGCTTCGTCAACTTCACCTTCTCAGGGTTGGTCAGGCCTCACAAGAAATAGTAAGCAGTAAGGCAGTTCTTTTCTTCGCTCCTCCAATCTCTCTCTTCACTTCAGGCAGCAACTGCCAAATGTTGAGGACAGTCATAACTGCAGCAGGGTGACACATTGAAGGCAGCTCCTCTCTTCTGATGGCCCTAGAATCCCAGGATGTTGTGAAGTTCTGTCTGCGCAGGCACTGACATGAGCCTGGGTATGTGTGCCAAAGAGGCTTCTATATCTGCTAGTTTAAGTCTCTCTCCAGTCTTCACACTGAATGAGTGTTTCAGTAGAAACAGTCGTGGTAATTAAGGCCTGTACGAACCTACTAAGAGCAAATGCTGTGCTGAGCACTCCATACACTGAACTCCTTTCATCCTCATTATGAGCCTTCATACAGGCACAGACAGAGAAGAGTTAACCAAAGCCTAGAAAAGGTATATGACTTGCTCAATATCATAGAGCCAGAATTTGAAGCTAGGTGATCTGAACCAGTAAGAAGGGAATAGTTCTTTCCTGAGAACAGGAGAGCTTTAAGGATGGACCAAGCAAGAGGAGAGTATGTGTACAAGAGTGAGCAACTGAGGCACAAGGCAGCTTATACACACTGAACTAACTGATTATGTTGGAAAAAATTGCTGTTATTTGTGCCCATCTGACTCTTCGACACCAGCTGGCTGGGGACCGCTAGTTTCTGTAGCATTGGCCAATTTTTGACGTAAATACTCTGACCTGTGACTGCCTGCAAGCTATTCGGTCATGCCCATTGGCTCCTAAAATTCCTGATAATATCTTACAATCCGTTCTGCATGCTCAGGACATCCTTGAAACTACCTGTCACCTACTCAACCCACACACAGTTCAGAGTCGGAATTATCCTTTAACAATTCAGAAACTATTGGTAGAATGAGGAGGTGGCATCAGAGTTGGAAAACTCAGGCGCAGTTTCTGGGTTTTAGCCCAGAGTGACAGAAGTGAGGGCAAAGAAAATACCTAGGGAATCCTACAGGAAATGTTAAGACAATCCCTCAGACCAGTCAAATTTAATGCATTGAGCAAAGCAAAAAAGAAAGAAAGAAAGAAAGAAAGAAAGAAAGAAAGAAAGAAAGAAAGAAAGAAAGAAAGAAAGAAAGAAAGAAAGAGGAAAGGAAGAAAGAAAAGGAAAAAAATGATTCAAGAATCAAGCATCTCCCAGAACTAGAGCACATTTTGAGAACTCCATCCAACAGCTACATGAAACACATTTATAGAAAAATGGAAGTGAGTCATAGAGAAGGACTCAATTGGTTCCAGCTTAGCCAATAAGCCAGTAAGTTCATAAAATCTGAACCAGTTAATTGTATAAAACTGAGTTAAACTTGGCATAGAGTTTCTTGCAACCAACCAATTAAATTGTATTTATTTGACCTGTTGGGCCAAGGTTCAAGTCCAGGGCCTTTCATAGTTCCTAATTAACAGAAGAAAGTCTGGAGCATAATTCAGATCCTACTAAAGCTCTAGACATGATCAATGGACCACATTGGTCAGAATTTCTCTGAGAATGTAGCCTTAAGACAGATAATTGGTGGGTTAGACAGAGAGCATAAGCTGGGTTCCAGAGGTGAGAAACTCCCTGGAAGAGAAGGGAGCTTAGTTCTAGAAAGCAGAGCCAGAGCAGGTAAACAGCAAAGCCTCCTTCATCCTACTTTCTTTCCGCCTGGGACTGGTGAAATATGCACATCTTGAGCTATCAACAAATATAAAGTGGTCATGATAAGCAGGTCAAAAAGCAAGGTTGGATAACTTGGAAGAATTTCTTATCTCCTATCTGTTCTAATAACCCTGAGAAAGACATTTGACAGCAAATAAGAGTGTACAGCTGTTATGGCTTCCCATAGAGATTAAAGGCTAGTCCTGGCAATACTCCACAGTACTTAGCAGCATGTGGGAAATTACTCATGGAAATGCTTCTCATTTTGTGCATTTTATTAATTTTTTAATTTTTTTAAACCACGGTATGAGACCAAATTTTCTGTAACTTCAGTAAAGTGAACGTCCACATTGCTTTTCAGTGATAGACAAAACTGCTCACCTAAGGAAGAAAAAAACATTCCAAGTGATCTTTGGTCCTACATAAAAGTTTCTGAAGGCCTGCTACCTTGGAGATTACTTATGTGATGCTTCAAGGCATTTGATAACCAGAAAAGGCTCCAAATTCATATTGAAAACTTGGTCAAATAAGTAGGTAGTGATAATACATGGAATGATTTCATTAGTGCAGGATGTCTAAATAAGACTTGGTATAGCACTTTGAAACCTTTACTGGGTAAACAAATAACAAGACCAAACAGCAGACCCTAGAAAGTGATTGGATAAATGCCAGGCTAATCCTCCATCTATAACCAATTACCATCTTCTGTTTTATGCCTGACTGGTTAAGTACTACAGCCAGCACATCCAATGAAACTGTACATTGCAGGAAATTTCAAGCAACTCACATTGTCTTCTGAAACAATTTTTTGAATCATAAATTCATCTGGACCACAGTATATGTGATCATACTTCCATGCATAACTTTATTTTGTCATTCTTGTTTATAGGGCCTGTTTCATGTCTTTCCTCCTGCCATCAGAAGTACAACTGACAATTTAACAAATATATGTCAAGATTCAGAAGTACTACTTTTATAAGCTGAATTTTTCTCTCTGTATTTATTAATTTATTAATACACCAGCTCTTTGCTCGTGACATCATGTTGCAATGTTCAGAGTACCTAAGTTCCTACTTTAAATTAAGGTGGAAAATACCAACATCAGAGGCTCACAAAAATTACTGTTAGAACCCAATTTGACTTTTTTAACATTAGATAAATTTTTGAAAAAAAACAAGTGTTCTGAATATCAATATTTTCCAGTTCTTCTGTTATTATATTCTTTAGTATTATACATTATATTTTACATAGTTTCAACTCTAGCAAATACTAAGATTTTAATTATTTATCTTCATGAATGTCTTTTAGTGGTTATTCACTTTTTTCCATTGTTTAGTGAATAAGTTAAAAAGTGCCTGGCACACATTTGATGAAATAAATACTTTAATAAAGCATATTAGGAATGTTATATAACACATCTCATGGACCAGTCCAGCAATCCCACTGAGGAGGGCCCTCAGTGGGTTGGGGACAGGGAGGAGGGAAATGGGGGTACCATCACAAGACTTGCTTATACAATGTATCTACTTATTAACAATAAAATTTTAACAAGACAGTTTTTGTTTATGCTAAACCATGTTTAGATTCCAGATACATGCTACTGTGAGACAAAGTGTCAGTTAATGAATAACTCCAACCTTTCCCTTTTTCTGATCAGTTTCTAGTCTCCCCCATAGCAGGATACAGAAGCCTCAGGTCTGACAAGAGCTCCAGGCTCTACCAACATAGTCTTGGGACTGTCTGCCATTGTTTACCATGGTTTTAAGGGGACAAGGAGGACACATTCTTCCTTTGCAACTAGTATTTGCTCTCCTTTAGTAATGAGATTCAGTGGCCCACATTCTCAACAGCTGGTAGGAGTAGGAGTAAACAAGGGGATAATTGAGGTGAAAGGTGAGTAAAGTTGGGGACCTTTTCTAGTCTGAGAAAAATCCATCCTTCAAGAAGAATGAAGCTGGGCGTCACCTGGGCTGTGGTTTAGAAAGTGCCCCCAAAGGTCCATGTGGAAAGCCTTGGCTCCCAAAGGGGCGGAATTTGGAGGTACAGGTAAGAGGGGAGGTGCACTGGGAAGTCTGTTGGCCATCAAAGGTGTTTTCTCAAAAGGGATTGTGGGGGCCCTAGCTTCTCTTTCTCCCAGGTCCAGTCTCAATTCTTCCCACCTTCCTGGCCTATGATCTTGACCATTTACATTGACATGGGTTCCCAACTACTGTCATTATTTCAGGCCAAGTCGGTGGGTGCCTTATCTTTATCTTGTATCTGAACCATCAAACTGCAAACCAAATAAATCTTTTCTCTTTATCAGTTAAATGAACCAGATATTTCATTATAGTAATATGAAGCTAATAAAACCTGAATGAGCCACGTTTTTGTCAGTGCCAATGTAACCCTATGCTTTGGGATGGCCTCCTATGGAAGCTGCATTAATTCTAGCCTACTGGGTTGCAAGGTATCTACATTAGAAGCATGGGAATAAGAACAATCATGTTTTTTTTCTCCCCTTGCCTGGTTCACAATTAGAGTTGTACATAATGAGGATGTATTCTTCAAGAAAAGAAAAGAAATTAATTAGCTAGGCATGGTGGCACATGCCTTTAGTCCCAGCACTTAGCAGGCAGAAGTAGGAGGATCATCATGAGTATGAGGACAGTCTGAGACTACATAGTAAATTCCCAGTTGGCCTGGGCTAGGGTAAGACTCTACATCAACAAAGCCCCCCCCCCAAAAAAAAAGCTGGACATGGGGGCAAATACCTTTATTCCCAGCACTCAGGAGGCAGAGATAAGAGGATCGTCGTGAGTTCAAGGCCACCTTGAAACTACATAGTGAATTCCAGGTCAGCCTGGGCTAGAGTAAGACCCTACCTCAAAAAAAAGTGCTTTGATAGTTTTGTATTGAACAAAGACAAATTTCAAATACTACATTAATAACTTTTTCATTAGTGTGAACAATTACTTGACAAAAAGCAATTTACGGAAAGAAGTTATTTTGACTTACTGTTCAATCAAGTTTACAGTCTATCATGAAGGGGAGGGTGGCAGGAGCTTGAGGCAGCTTGTCACATTCAGACCACACTGAGGAAACAGAGAATAATGAATACTTGTATTTGGCCTGCTCTTTCCTTTTTATACAGTCCAGGATGCCTGCCCATGGAATGATGCTACCCACAGTTAAGAGGGGTCTTCCCACCTCAATGAAATTAAATGAATATAATCCTACACAAGTATGCCAATAGACTTGATTCCATGGTGGTTCTAAGTCTCCTCAATATGATAATCAGAGATTATCCACCCCAAGTCTACCTCTTATCTATTTGATACTCAGGCATAGCACTTTTAAGCCATAACCTTCCATCTCTTGCCACCATAGGATCATGGACATTTTATAATACAAAATGAGTTCACAGTCTTTAACTGTGCCCAAACGAACCAAAAGTATAAGTGCAGAGTCTCTTCTGAGACTCAGGCAGTCCCTTAACTGATTTCCTATAACATCAAAAAACAAGTTACATACTTCTAACAGATTGGCACAGAGTAATATATATGTATGTATGTGTATATATATGTATATATATACATATATATATGTATATATATATGAATTGGGGCATAACTTGGAAAGATCAGACCAAAGCAAGACTGAAACCCAGGAGGGTCAACTCCAAATCCTGTAGCTCCATGTCCATGTCCAGCACCTGGGACTAGTGATGGAATCTGTGGCTCCAAATGACTTGGGTAGCCCTGTCATTCTAGCTCTTCAGCCTATAGCATTCATAGTCCTCTTAGGATGAATGCTTTCTGAGCCTGTAGGGTTCCTTAGCAGATGATTCATGGTCTTGCTATGTCCAAATCCTGGACTCTTCATTGGACTTTGGACTTTGGATCTTCTCCACACCGTGGCTTCTCAGGGTCTCTTTGCAGGATTCAAACCCTGCCTCTCATTGCCCAGCCTCAGCAGCTCTCTGAAACTGTGGTAAATATTCCATGATCCTCTTCAGCTTGCATCTCTCAGGTCTCCAAAACAATTACCAATGAATAATGTTACCAAGGTTTATTGCCTACTTGGAATGAAGCCTGGCCCTCTTGTACCACTGCTATAGTACTGCTGTCTATGGCCATTTCAGGCTGACGTTGGCAAAACATTTCCCTAGGTGGTTGTGTTTGAGCAGGGAACCTACTTAGTTTATGCTTTCTTCCATCAAGCGAACTTGGATTTTCACAAAATGGAGTTTTTCCCTCAGTATACCTTTCCTATTGCCGCAGTGCAACACAGAATGTTTCCTTTCAATGATGCTAACATGTGTTGAACTTATTACTGTTTATTCATCACCTACCTGAATGCTATCCTATCATTAGATTTCCTAATTTGTGAAGCAAATTAGGTCTATTTCCTTTGAGTTTAGTGTCAACCAAGTTCTCAAAACATGTAGAATGCAGCCAGTTTTCCTGACAGCATATACCATGAACTGCCTCTAGTTCAGGTCCTGAGAGAGTCCTTGTTCTCCTCTGAAATCTCATTAGCCAAACCTCCACTGACCAGATTTTACTCAGAAGTCTTATCTTTCAGGCTCCCACCAGAATGGCCCATTAAGCTCTTTTTATAGAATTCTGGGGCTTTTTTAGCCCAATATTTCAATGTCTTCCTCATTCTTCCCAGAAATCAGTTCCAATGGACTAGAAGTACATGGTCAGACTTACCAGTGCAACAGTTTTCCAATTTTCTTTATTATTTACCTATTTATTATTTACCAATTTTCTTTAATATTTACCTATCTTATTGTTGGGATACCTGACAAAATTCCGTTTAAGAAAAGAAAGCTTTGTTTCTTTCAGCTTGTAGTTTGAGGTTACACTTCATCATGGGAGGGAAGGAACAATGGCAGGGGCTGGAAGCAGCTGGTCACATTCAATCCACAGTGAGGAAGCAGAGAGCCATGAATTCTTCTGAACCCCCAAGCCCATGGATTGGTGCTGCCCACAGTTAGGGTAGATGGTGTCACTTAAATGAACTTAATCTGGAAAATTCCTAATAAACATACCAAGAGATTTGTTTTCATGGTTATTCTCAATCCTGTCAAGTTGACAAATAGAGATTAAACCTCACAAATAGCATTTTATTGGTCTAGCAAAATCAGTATCATCTTTCTTGGTTATTTAGTTTGGATTTTGGATCTACACATATCTGGGTTCAAATTTTAGCTCTGATATGTAATATAGTAAATGTATGACTTACACAACTAAATTTACTTATTTTTTTAAAAAACTTTTTCTTGACAGCCTCTATACATATAAACAATATTTCCATGACCACAGTCCCCTCCCAAATCCCCCTTCCATTGAATACCTTCTTTCTATCTAGTCTCTCTTCTATTTTGATCATCATTTTGATCATCATTTTCCTCCTTCTATGCTGTTCTTGTGTAAGAATACCATGGCTGCTTTGTGTCTGGAAGACAGTATTATCAGCATTCCTTCCCTTTCTTCGGCTCTTACATTCATTTCACCACCTCTTCTGCACTGGTCTCTGAGCCTTGAAGGGTGTATTAGAGATGTCTCCACTGTTATTTCTTCTCAGCACTGTGGTGAGTTTTGAGTCATCCCTCTAGTCATCACCATCTGAAAAGAGAAGCTTCCTTCTCTAATCAAAAGTGAGAGTAGCATTAATATGTGGGCATAAACATGAGTATTTAGAGGGCAGTGTGGTGGGCAGAATATATCTATTTAGCCTGACAATGGTAGTAGTTTCTCCCTTAGGAGCCATGGGCTTTTCATTAGGTTTTCAGCCACAAGCATGAATTTTCTCTTGTGGAGCAGGCCTCAAATCCAATCAGAGAACAGTTGCTTTCCCCATAACATACATGTCACTATTACACCAATGACTGAATTTCTATGTACCTCAGTGTCCCATCTTAGAAAACGGAGAGAATAGCAACATTTAGAGGTTTATGATTATGAAATTAAGAGTTGTGAAAATTTGAAGTGGCATTAATAGTGCAAATGTGCACTCCATCTGAGTTCCTCCTTCTTCCAGAGAACAGAGAAGGCTGAAAACAGTAGGGATCCTTGCATTCAGCTTCTGCTCTGAGACAGCAGTCTAAAGCTAAAATAGTCACAGAAACTAGAAGTCTGACTATTTTAGAAAAGTTTAAGGTTTTCTAGAAGCCCTCAATGCCTCTGTCACTTAGTAATTAGATGAGACCAATTTGTAGACTTGGGTGTCCTTGCCACTGTGTGTGCCAGAACTAAGGACACTGGTTCTACCAGAAGACACTCCCTGGGCCACATGTAGTAAGTTACACAGAACTGCCTAACGACAAATCTCTCAGAGCTCAGGTTTCCACGGATAGAATTCAACCCTTGACATAAATCACAGTGCTTCCAAGGCAAATGAAAATGCAAGCTATCACAATGGAATCACCAACTTGCACCTCACAGCCAAAATGGATGTGATTGCAACAAGTTTCTTTGCAGGTTCTTATTTCGGATTCTGACATTTTCCTATAGTTTGTTTTAAAGTTTTCTGAAGTAACTGAAAAGCAATTGTATTTCTTGGCAACATAGAATCCGTAGGAAAATACTTAAAATGCAGTAGCTGATGGCAGAGGAAGAGGAGCCTTTGCTTGATTATAGACATTCTGCCAGAGATTTAAAAGTATTTTTGTACACTAAAATAATCCAACTGAATTATTTTACTTTACGCAAATAACAGCCTTCTTTGCTTTCATGCGGATAATTTACCAGTCTATCAAAAGTCCTTGACCAGCATATTCTTCTCATAATAAATAATATGATGTTTTCGGATAATAAACAATGAATAATAAAAATGGAAATTTTTAAGAAAATAAGTGGAAGGAGAAAACTTGAAGGTCTCCTTCGGGTGTATATCAGACCAGTCATCATATCATAGTTACAGAAAGCCAAGTTTATCTGCTCTTTTTTTTCTTTCTTTCTCAGTTTATTTGATATTATATGTTTTAATTTTCTCTGATAAACCATTTAACTCTTCTTACATCCTATGAATACTCATATCCATCAATATATAAGTATATTCTCCTTAAAAAATAAGCAGAACATAATTTTTAGAAAATCCAGTGTCTCCATGACCACCACTTTGAAATTCTGTATCTTCTAAAATAATACTGGTATATCACACCTAGATAATATTCTTTGTTTAGAGTCAGGTTTTATATAAATGAAATTACTCAATATACATCATCTTCAACATGCTTTATCTACTCATTGATATTTTATTTATTTCAAATGTATTTCATCCCATCAGAGTTGTATATAATATTCATATGAATATAGTAATCTGATTCTCTTCCATTATATATGAGTATTTAGGTTGTTTCCAATTGACTTATATAAATAATGCTATAATTCACATCTGTATATTTTTCTTTATATGCATTTGATGGTCTTTGCCCAAACTAGATATGTGAAAGAAGTATGCACATTTGAAACTCTAAATTTTGTAGAATTCCCACAAAAGAGATTATACCACAGCTATATACCCTTAAGATCTTTACTTGCCTGTTGTGTGCCTCAGTTTCCACAGCTCTAAACTGCATCTGGTAATCTTCTGAGTTTTTTTTTCAGTATTAAGGCTATAAATATTTGTAAAGTACCTAATACAACATAAATCAATGCATCTATCACTTATGACTTCCAAGGTTCTCTTCTCTTGACATTCTCAGGAGTATCTATAGCTTTACATTCCCTAGCACAATCTCAGATTGTGGGAAAATTTATCTCCTAGCCTCAACTAGGAGTTGAGAACAGGTCCTCAGATCCTCTCCAACATCCCTGAAAGTCTCCATGGGAGACTTGGCAACTGACAACCTAGAAGTTGAAATGGGATTCCTTATTATGTCTACAGCTACTCTGTGAGACTCAATAGCCACACTGGTGGAAAGTGGTGGTCCTGATGGTCTGCACACTTTGGTGCGCTAGGGAAGGGATGCAGAAGGGGTAGCAGAGGCTAGTGCGTGATATGGCCCTGGGGTGTGTCAGGGCTATGAAAAGGAGGCTCAGCTAAGGAAATGTACCTCCTTTAATCTCTTCCCTCTCTTCCTGATAATGTCTATTCACCAGGCCTCAAGGACAACCAAGCCTGAGGAAACTGTTCACCTTTATTATATGCTTCAGGCAAAGATAATAGAAGACAAAGAAGATACCCTGCCCTCAGGCTTGCAGGTCATTAGGTCACTCTGGTCACTAGTCCACAGGCACATAAAAGATGATATTCTGAAACTCGTTTGCAAAGCATTAGTCATTGGCTTTTGTATAATAAAGTATTTTTCATACATAAAGCTCACAATGTTGTTTCTTCACATATCACTTTTTTATTTTTTGAACTATTCTAAATTTTACTATGAGATTAAGTATGTTCTTCATTCATTCACACTTTTTAGCAACTACTCTCTCAGCCGATCCAAAACTGCTTTCTCCCTGTGATAGTTAAGTTTTGTTGTCTACTTGACCTTTTTAGTAATCTTGGGTGGGTCTTTGAGGATGTCCACAGGAAAACAGCCCTCTCAGTAGGGGGCAGGATGTAAGGAAGCTTAGGGAAGCTAAAAATAAACAAATCTTCCTGGTAGGGCAGTGCAGGAAGGAAATTCCAGAGACTCAGGAAGCTAACAAGTCTGGGAAAGGGTTGTAAAACCCTTCCCTAAGGCTATATAAAGAGGAAGGAAATTTCTCTCCCTTGACCCCTACATGTTTACTGGTGTGTGGTATTGGTGACGGATTCTTTCTCTCTCTCTCTCTCTCTCTCTCTCTCTCTCTCTCTCTCTCTCTCTCTCATTGGACCTGTGAAAGGGGCCAGTCTCTTTCACCATTATTAAACTTTCCCAGGATCTATAACTTCAATAAATCCTTTCTTCTATAACTGCCTAGTTTAGAGGTTTATTCCAGTGGCATGTGGCTATCTAAGACACTCCCCCATGTTACATAAGTATTTATCAGTATATATGAATTTGAAGCACTTTAATATCATTCATTTATTCAACAAACATGACTGAATGCCTGCTCCATCCCAGGCATTTTGCTAAGGTCTTTGAACAATAAAGAAAAATGCTACTTCTGTCCTCAAGTTGTTTATAGCCTATGCTGCATTTTCCAAAGTGAATTTCAGAGAAAACATGTTCCTACAGATGCTGTAACATAATCATATACACACACTTTATGATTATGTGTATTTGGGAAGTGCTATGCACAGTAAACATCAGTGTATTAGAGGCTTTAGTGTTGAAAGAAAAAGAATCACATTTTATGTTACTCAGATAATTTTAGATGTAACCTTGTGTTTGTATATAATGTGTGTATGAATGATGCATATGTGTGAGTTGCATGCATGTTCATATATGTGGGTTCTGGCACGTGTGTGCCTACCACACATGTGTGGAGGTCAGAGGACAACTTTGGGTTAACAGTCTTCACCGTCCACTCTATCCACCACTGAGTTCATCAAGCTAGTTGATCTGTGAGATTCTGGGTGATTCTCATGTCTCTGCCTCCCTTCTCATTGTAAATGTGCCGTGATTAAAAATGTTAGCTGTAATGTCCCGCTTTATGTGGGTTTTGGGGTTTTGTGTAACACCTGTCAACAGTCTAAGGAAGCAGCATTTTTCAAACAAGCAGTGGAAAATCATTGTCTGGATACTAATTTGAGAAAACCCTAAAGATTGTACATTTCCCAAACAGATTATATTTGAAAAGGTTGACAGTAAGCTCAAGTTGTGCATTATTGCCACTTCTCATATACTTGTTCTTAATATTGCTGAATTCATATGTGGACGACTTAAAGGATTTTAAAGTACTTTTAGAATATTTTTATTTCTCTGCAAGCAGAGCTAGAGACAGAGAGAAAGATAGAGAACGGGTGTGTCAGTGCCTCCCACCACTGCAAACAAACTCCAGATGCATACACCACTTTGTACATCTGGCTTTCATGGGTACTGGGGAATCAAACTCGGGTCATTAGTTTTTGCGGGCAAGCACCTTAACTGATGAGCCCTTAAAAGGATTTTCATAACAGATGGCCTTTCACTGAAACCAATGACTTCCTCCTAACTTTGAGCATCTCTAAGCACTGTAAAGTATCTGTTGTAATTAACAAGACATGTTGCCTGGCCTGAGTTGGACACAGGAGTCCTGATCCTTTTGGGGAGCACAGCATAGTGCTTTCCAGTTCCCAGACCTCATTGAGGGATTCCTAGTAGCATATGGCTCTGTCACTTTCCTGCTTAAAATACTCTGGAGCAGCTGCCCCTCACAGCAGTGTGGCTATGAGTGACTGGCTAGGGATTCCTGTTGTCAATGACAGCTGCAGGGTGATTTTAGCCATAGCTGCCAAGAAGCAGAAGTCACATGAAAACATTATAGAATTTTCATTATTCACTGTGGCAGTGTGTGCATAGCCAAACAAAGAGAGTACCAGTTGAATTCAGGGGAAAAAAATCCACTGGGTAGATTTCTTTCTAGAAAGCTTCTCTGATGTATTTTCACTGCAAGGAAGTAGAACAAACTAAGTGAAACTGAAAACACTTTAAATATTTCAGCCCAATCTGTTCTGCCTAGTTTGTATATCCTGGCCTGAGAAACTCAGACTACTTCTAATAATCACATCTACCCTCTCAGAAGCCCCTGTACTAGATAC